>VSMD01011370.1:0-97666 GCA_008750895.1 Mirza zaza | reverse complement strand
CAGTGAGTGTTCTTATGATCCACATACGAAATTCCTCTTCTGTCATTTTGGTTGCCTGATTTTGGTTGGTGTCCATTTCTAGGGGGCTGGGGCTCCTCTTTGGGGGTGTGTTTTCCGATTGGTTCTTCATATTTCCTGAGTTCCTTCGCTCATTTCTTCCCATGTCGATCAGTTGTTGTTTCTTTTCTTTAGGTTTTTGTTTGGGTATTCACACACCTTGTTTAGTTTCTGAGCCGGTAGGTGGTGTCTGTGGGTGAGATTCGACCACTCCCTGTATAATGAGTCAGTAGGTGTCGTGAAAAGGGTGTGCAGGATGCTCTCCCTGTCAGTAGGTGGCACTTGCTTGGAGGAACAGGCTACGCTGTTGTTTTTGTGTCCTGTTATCAGCTCTTGGTCCTGAAGAGAGAACTCTAGTGCCTCAGGTGGTGGGTGGGTCCTTGGGACTTCCAGGTGTGTCCTTTTCTCCCCTTTAGTGAGGGCTGGTCTAGGAGAGAGTCTGGGTGGAGCTGGGTTGGGTAAGCCCGCCCTCAGGCACCACCAATGTTGTCAGCAGGGGTCAAAGTTCTGTTCTCTGCTTCCAGGCAAAGCTGACAGGGAGGGGCTGGAATGGCCCCGCTCAGTTAGAGAGTCTGCGTGTGGGGGTGGGGCTGTCCGAGACCCGCAGTCTGGAGCAGGCCTGGCCTCTTTCCACCGTCCCCAACTCCGCGGCAACTCCTGGGCCTCTGTCAGCAGGCTGGACCAGGACTCCCCTGGCTGTGATGCCGGCGGGGAGGTTCCCTGCGCAGGAACGCCACCTGGGCTGGACGCACGGCTTCCCTTTGGGGGGAGGGTTGCCCTCTAGGACGCCGATCTGCCCCTGAAGGCACACACACCTCAGCAGGCTGTTCACCTATATCCCTTCTGTGCCCCGGGCAATGCGAGGCCTGGGTGCAGGGGATGTGGTCTGCAGGTCTGACCTCTGGGTCCCAGAGTTCAAACTTTGTCCCCACCAGGGAGACGAGTGCCTGTCCCAATTCACCCACAGGGAGCCCAAGCTGGGTCTATGTCTCTCAACCTCAGGCTCTGCCCCGTTCTCCTGGGATCACCGTGCCAGCAGCACCTGGGAGGGCTGGCGGGCAGAGAGCTCACAGTCTGAGTTCCCCTTAGTCAGCTGTAGGGCCCCAAAAGGGAAGGTCCCGTTCCCTGGAGGTGCCTCCGGCTGGTGGCTATATTGTCTCTCTGTCTCTCTGGGCAGCCGCGGGTAGGGTGGGGGAGGGGAGGAGGAGGCAATATGGCGTCTGCCGCGCGGCTCGGGTTTGTGCACACGGAGGTGCCCGAGGGAGTTGGGAGCCTGGCGCCGCGTCCACTACTGGCTTACTGCTCACTGGCGGCGGTTGTCGCTGGGCTGGTGTCTGCAGGTCCCTCCGCTTGCTGGGGAGCCCACCGGCAGTCCGGGATGCAGGGGAGGGGAAACGGCAGATCCACCTACCCTTCCCGCTGGTCTCCGGGCTGCTCCGGGGGTCCCAGCCTCCAGTTCTCCTCCGCGACCCCCTCCCGTGGAGTCTCCCGTGGTCTCAGGTACTCCTCCTGCCGACCCTCATCCGATGTAGGCTCGTCTTCTTGCTTCTTTCTTCTAATTTCTGCTAGAATCTGTCTTTTCTTCAGAGACACTCTGTCTGGCAGTGTTTCTCATCCGCCATCTTCTGCGAACATCTATAGTATCATCTTAATTGTTCCTTACCACTCTTTTGGGCAGCTGAACATAAAAGTGTGTTTCAAAATAGATAGGCTGAAGGGTTATGCCCTATTTTCATTTAAGCCATATTCAATTTTTTTAATATATTATATGCATATAAATTTGGTGACCATGGGAAATTAAGAATAGCAGTGCAGAGATGAGTAGAATCAAGATTATTTTTAGTATCTACTGAATAAAATAAAACACTGAATATGAGCCATTAGTTTAAGTAATTTTGGAGTACTAAATAGTAAATAATTAATAATTATTATAATTCATTAAACTTAAGAAGTAGACAGAAAACACAGAGAGAAAAATAGGCTTCTATGGTAGAAAAAATATACAAATAGATTGATATGATAATTTTGCTAATGGAACTGCTTTGAACCAGGCTAGTGGAAAACTATAGATTCCCTTGATTGTCTGCAACTTTGTTTTCTTTAAAGAAGGTGGGCAGATCTTTGGCATTGAGAAAAGAAGGAAGGAGTTATTTTTATAATACCAGATAATAGCTTGAAATCCAAGAGTTACTAAACGAATGCAGAGGACTAAGCTATTTTACTTTAATGCTGTAATCTGTGCATCTTTAAATCTTTGGCAGAAAATACTCTTGGTGTTTCTTTATATCTTTTATCCTCTTATTGTTCATGCAGTGAATCACTGTATTATCTTTTCATTGTTTTGTTTCTCACACCGATTCTATAGTTCATGTTTACCAGTAATTTTGTAGCATTCCTTCTTTCCTGCTGGTAAAACAGGATGCCAGAGGCAGCTTGTGTTTGTGTGAGGAGAATTACACCTGGGTTCTCCAACAGTGGAGAGCAGCCTGCTTAGGGCTGCTGGTTCTGGGCTATGCTGAGCACCTGACACCTTCTGGAAATTTCCTTTGTGAGTGTGGTGGGACACATATCCTTTGTTTTTTTCATGAGCTCATTTCATACATTCTGAAACTGATCTGGGTCCTCCCTGAAGAAGGTATGAAATCATCTAAGTAATAAAAACAATCTTTTCTATGTTTTGAGCTCAGAGAATGCGAACACATTGAATTATATTGTCCTATCCCAAATTTCATAAAGCTCCTGCATTTCTGGCCATAAAGATGGAAAATGTACCATTGGAAAGCCAAGTCCATGAAGCAAAAGCTATGCTTATTCATTATTGTCTTTCTCATAGTCACCCAGATAGTGTCACATCCAGTATGATTTGATAATGTATTTGCTGAATGGATGAAGAATAAAAGAGAGAAATCAAATTACACTGTCTTTCTCTGCTGTTAATTGTATTGGTTCATCTAACATAAGGCTGAAGTCTTAATGTACGGAAATATGAGTAAATTTAAGTTTATAAATATAAAATTATGCATATGGAAATATATAATGAATGCTATTTTGTTTATATAAGTAGCATGATTATTTGCATATTAATATTGAATTCATGGAAATATAAGAAAGAATGACTGTCACAAAAATTGAGAGCTGAGATTTCCAAGAACTAAACATTTTTCAATGTTCTTTAACTGTGTTTTGGATATTTATTAATTCTAAATTTAGCGTTCTGATTGAGCCTGAGCATTTCAATTGCTGTTAATTTGTCTTTAAAAAAAACTTTTATATATAAACCAGATGCCTAATCACTTTCAATTTTTATCATTGTTTGCCTCCCTAAAGCAATTTCTGTAAAACAAAAGAGTAGTAGAAGAGAGACAAAGGAGAAACAATCGGTGTTAAAAAGATGGTAAAATGTTTCCTGTAGGTTTTTAGTTGATTTCTGACTCACTTTCTCCACAAGTTTTTATCTTCCAGAAGAGTCTCAGGAGCTCTTTTACAAAACCTGGGCATCACGAAGGGTGTGTGTACAGGTACATATTTAAGTCTATCTGGTTTATTCATAATTTGGTACATTTAGAAAAAAAGAAAAGGTATTAAAGTGACGTATGATGTGGCTTATAATATGTTTATCATAAGTAGTTACATTCAAGAAACATAAATTTCTGGTTTGACTGAAAATTTCCCTATTGATTAAATAGGGCAAGTTCTATGTGGTAGTATAGTATTGCTATTGTTGTTATTGGTTTTGTGTTTTGGCTACTTCCTTTTCATAGTTCTTTCAGAAAATAAATATTAAATAAAGCATGAAAATAATAATACTAAAATTTGTTTCCATATTCTGCAGCTTTTAAAGTGCTCTAAAGTCAGTATGACAGTAGATAAAAGAATACTCCAAAAAGCTTTAAATTTATAAAAATTTAATCCTAGCTCCTAAACTACTTTTCAACAGTATTATCATTATTACACATATAAATTAGCTAAAATATATGAAAATAAGTGTTTCCCATATTCCTGTCAGAAGGACAGACTCTGTCGCCCTCTCTTCCTCTCTTTCTCAGCCACATAAAAATAATGCTCATGTATTGACAATAATCTCAATGTACATAAGTGCTTTTGTGTTCAGCCTATCCCATTGCTCTGCAGAATGCACGTTTTACATGTCCATGTATTATTTAGTATTTATTATTCCATGAAAGAGACTCACCTCTTTCAGAGATAGAAAGAGTTCAGAGAAGAGGTCACGCCGAAGTGGTTTATGCATTAATGATGGTTCTTTACCGTCTTCATTTAGATTGTTTGTGAAATTATTTGGGGAGGGTAATGTAATAGACTCACTACTTAATTGATAGAATGATCTAATATATTCATGGCAGCTCTGTCAGTAGGTCAGGGCAGGAGGAAATTACTCATCTTTGTAAGGCAGTAAAAAGTTTTCAGACTCTGCAGTATGTATTTTTGACGCCTATTGGAACTTGAATTTCAGGTCATTAGCATTTGCTATACTCTATTTTAGCAGGGACCAGTAGAGTTTATACATTGAGTCTCTTAGTTAAATGGAAACCAAGAGCATAATTTGATCCTTGTAACACTCCCTTGGATTTGAAATTATAGCAACCCAAAAGAGCACAAAAAAATAGAAACTTCTACTTTCCCCAACTATATAAGTAGGGTAGACGGATTAGCCTGGAATGCATGATTTTATCAGGTTTCTCTTTTAAAAGTTTACGGCTATGTCTGCCTCATTTTTGTTGCCATTGTTAGTTTGGATGAACGCTATACACTCATAGCTGTGATACCACAGATAAAGATTATAGGAATGGGAAATAATAGTGGGAAAAATAAAATCAACCTGAATTTCACTAATAGTTGTTGGGAAAAGAATTTAGGAAAGATAGATATTCTCGTGTTCTTAAAATTCCATTAACATAATGGAAGAGGAGCATGTTTATACACACGTGTGTGTGAGAGAGATGCAGAGATCTTGATGTGCTCACAGTTGGTCCAAGATAGATTGGCAGGAACAGCTGCTCCCAATGTCAACAATCAAGTACAATGAAGTGTGGCAATCCCCCAACTGTTTTTCATTCAAATGAGTTATGAGTTCTCACCGTTCAGAATCACTCTCATTTGTAAAAAAAAATATTTTAAGTCGAGTTGTGAGAATTGGGGAATATCCACCTGGCAGGGAAATTTTCATGCTTTGAAAAAAGAAGTGGAAAAAAGAGATTACATTAGATCAATCAAAGTCAGTAGAAAATGTTAAAGTGAGAAACAAAAGCAATGAGAAATAACAAAAAAGCAATCCAGGCGAACCCATTAATGACAGTGAGTGTCAGTTTTTCTTGGTTCAAGGACTCTGCTACAATGGATTAGAACACAGAGCACCATCTCAGAAATGCACAGAGGCAACTGCAGAGAGGCCAGGGGCCCACTCGACCCCCAACATCAAAGCCTACTTGGAGAAAAAAAAAGTGCTTGGTTACTTGTAGCTTAATCCAACATTACACACTTCTTTCAAACATCAAAACTGCTGCTCAGCCTTTGGATGGCTGGGCATTCTTACTACTAATCCAGCCTTAATTATAAAAATTTTATACTCACTCAGTTTCCTGCCCCCCTGCCCCACCAATGCTGCTGGAAGGGAGAGGCATGGAAATTAGGCAAAAGAAAATTAAGGAATACTACATGCTTAAATGGAATTGTTGCCTACTTAGTAGTCACAGCCAGCCAGTATGTTCTAGAAAGCATTTGTATGTAAAGATCTTTTTCATAAAATGCTAACCCAACTTTAAATTGTCTCTATGTTTTGTAGGAAAATTAGTTTTTTTTGTTTTTGTTTTTTTCCTTTCTGAATTGTCCCTGATAGCTTGAAACTTATTCTCACTGTGAGGTATCTCACATGGCGTTGGGTTCCCACAGATCACTTCAGGCTACTCATCTCAAAAGGTAAAGACCACATATTTCTTTTCAACAAGCTTTTACCCACAAACATTGATTTGTGGTCTTTTTGTACCCTCGGGTCTAAAAGTGCATGCCATTTGTGCCTATGTACTTGAACTTGAATGATGTCAAGTTACAAAGTTAGATAAATTGCCTCAAGCGCAAAAATAAATAAATTATTCCAGGCCATTCCCATGAATATGGTAAATTTACGGCTTCTTATTCTTTTCCTAATGATTAACATCACTTATCCTTTTTCTTTCCATCACATCTCTCTAAATGCTTGTAGACTATTAACATGTCTCTTTCAATTGTTTCTCCTCCAGCCTGAACATGCCCATTGCTCACAGGTCTGTCTTATTTCCAAACCTTTTATCAGTTCAGTTGCTTGCCTTTGAACTTACTCCAGTTTTTCTTTCTTTTCAAACATATGATATCCAAAACAGAACACAACACTCAACTAGGCCTAGATGAGCAACTCAAAGCAATAGAGTGGGTTCTTTCTCTTTGCATTCCGCTTAAAATCTAGGTGCATTAACAGTCTTTGCTTTTATTGAAAATAGATTTTTTTTTTAAATCCTTCTAAGTTTACTGCCCACAATCTGTAACACCAAAGCCTTTGGTATTATTTAACTCCCTCTTGTGAACAGATGATTTCTTCATATAATTATTTTACATCTGATTTCAAGCAATTTTTCCAATGCATTAAAAGTCATTCTGTATTAATATCTCCAATGGTGATTATAATCACTCTTACTTTTTTGGTTGCTTGTGAACATGTTTGAGAATTTTTTTGGTTATCCTTTGGATTATGTTTCCAATTTATAACACATCATTGAATTATATGGTGGAGAAGACAGTGTCTAATGTACATTTTCTTCCAACATGACATTGGCCTATTAGCAATTATTCTGGTGCCCAGAAGATCAGAAACAATAGGCTATCCATCTTTTAGTAGTTTCCTCTAATCCATATTTCTCTGGTTTCTCGGTAAGAATGCCGCCCCCTGCTTTTAAAAAGAGGACAGGTGTTACATGACAGCTGCACTAGGTTTTTTCTGGCAACCTCCCAGCAATGAAGGGTCTCTCCAGACCCGCCACCCCCCCCCCCACCCCCCGGCTGATTTCCAATTCTCCTCACCTCCTTCACAGACTACAGACATGTTACGGTTGAAATGGAAAAGGCTACACTACAAATTGGAATATATAATTGTGACTTATCAATAAGGCTTTTTTATTTGAAAATTCACTAGAGAATGGATGATGATTTTAACATATGGATTCTTCAAGAAAAGGACCACATCTCAACTGTGTTAACTCACATTATAGAGAACACTGAAATATTTACAAATAATGTAACTTTTATGTATTCCTCAATTCTTATAAAGCTTGAATCGATTCTAAGTTAAATTGGACTTTGGAAAGTAAGATCCTCTGTACTCACGATGATGACACCAACATTATTTTGGAATCATATTACTGTAAGAAATGTAGGTTTGAGTAAATAATACTAGACTCTTTTGGGAGGAAATTATATTTCTGATACAAGAAGTTCTCATACATTGTATCTGTATGTCATGTATTCTGTGCCAACATGGATGGTCCAGTTACACAGTGACAAAATAAATTCCTTAATTCTGAGTATTAGGCTATGTTCACTTTTCCAGTTAGATCTTCTTTATAGCAAAAGAGAGCATTTTACCAGCAGGATTCTGAGGTATTTAGTTATCTGCCATGAAATTATTTTCAAATCTTCTATTGTATCTAAAACATTCATGTAAATTTTGTATTCTACTCCATAACATTCCTGTGATTGTTTTCATATAAGTCCTGTTTTGCATTCAACACCAGTTAAATTCTTACTTTGATTTTTTTTCTTTGCTGAATATAAGAAGATGAGTCACATTTATCCTGATATTATAGAATGTACTTACCTGTTTTTCACCTGATTCCCGCCCTGACATCTGAGCTCTTCTTGTGGGTAGGAAAGGGCCCACAGGCCCAGAACAATCATTGGCACACAGTGGGTGCTCAACCAACATTTGTTGAAAAAATAACTTAACCTCATGTGAAACCTTTAGCCTCTGGTATGGAAACCTCCAGGGCACTGTTGTGATCAAGATTCATCTCTTAATCTTGCAATGACTGTATCCTCTAACCAATCTGAACAAATAAGTGACATCACTCTACTTCACATACTTCTCCATAGCCCAAAACACATTGGGCTTAGTGTTTGTTTGCTTGTTTGTTTTCCTCATTTAACTGAATGTGGTGGGTGGGAGGGAGAGCCCGAGGGCAGAAACTGCTTAGGGTTTGTTTTCTAGTCCCACTGATGGAGGGAGGGCTGAGGAATTAGTGGATTCACTGATGGATGAATGCCTGATGCCGACTCAGAGGGCAGGTAAGAGAAAGTTATTCCGATGCGATTCATGATATAGGCCCGATATTTTCTTAAGGCCCTCTGTAATCTGACTGTTTTGGGGCCTCATTTCCCACTCTGCAATGCCCTGGCCAACAGAGCAGGTGCGTGGTGCGCACAAGCAGCACAGTGCGTGCTAGGTTACATCCACAGCAGTATCAGCGTGGCAGCTCCTCGTGCTTAATAAAGGCTGTTCCCTTTTTCCTTCCCCTGATCTACAGTTTAAACACCTATCTTTTCTAAACCTCTCCCACCCCAAACACAGGTACATATGCCAAACTCATGTTAAATTCAATTATTCACCTGTGACTTTTCTACCTGCAGACTACTGTCTTCTTCTTCCTCTTCACCTGTTCTCACTCAAGTGCAGCCCAATTTTCACCTCTTTGCTGCCAAGCTCTCCAGGCTCTTTTATCTTTCTCATCCAAGAATTAGTATAATTGATACTCAAATGAGTATATTTAGCAATATATTATTTTGCATTGTTCACAAATCACTACAGGGATTATTAGTCTTCTCTCTCCAGCTTTTCATATTCCCTAGAATTGAGGTCGTGTAGAGACAGCAAGTATTCAGATTTATTTTCAACAGATTTCTAAATATCTATCTTTCATGGTTCTTAGTTTTGTTTCTTTCGCTTAGATTATTATAGTTCAAAAGCTAATGAAAACATCCTAGAAAAGAAGATTTTTAAAAAAATTGCTCCCGTGAAAAATGATTTAAAATTCCCCTAGCTTGCAAACAGCCATTTGGCTGCTATTGGAATGAAAAGTCAACATAGTTTAGTTAAAGACTGAAATGTTCTCATATTTATTTGAGCTGTGGGATCAGTTTTGCAGTTCTGGATGACTTTAAACTTCATGGGAGTCATTTTGCAGGAAATTGCAAATTATTCTGCATCAACTTTCTTTGTCTTTTATTCTATGCTGCCCTAACTTAAAAGGCAGCAAGACTCTTTTCTTGTCCTGAGGGCTGTTGTAAATTGATTTGGGAGTTGGGGGAGTTGGATGCAGGGGGAGACTGCTTCTCACCATCACATTTAAATTTCTCTTCACTTTCTGAATACCTCGTCTGCCTATTTTAGTAATAAATGCTTTGAATTAAAGAAATGTTTTATTTTATTTTAGAGTGTATTTCCTTTATTTAGAGTGTGTTTAGACACATTTAAATTTTTCAAACATGCTCTTTTTAATATAGTCATCATATCATCATTTATGTATTAGTTATATTGCACAAATACTTTCCAGAAGTTATAGCAATATCCTCTACTGTTTACTTAGTACTTGTTTCAAAAGAAGATTGAATTAATCTTCTAAAAAGAACCTCAAGTACCTGTGTTTCTTGTCTGTTATTATACTCACAGCAGATTGCCAATGTCCTAGAAAGACAAAACGTCCAGACTCCAAAGGGAGAACACAATGTGCTCTTTCCACGTTTGGACTGGCAATAATAGCTGAAGGGTATAGAAGCATGTGAAGATAGGATTTTATTTTTCTCAAAGCTTTGTTGGAGGTATAGAAGAAATAGTCTAGACATGATACTGGATTAAGCACTAACAACAAGAAGTTAGTGGATTATAATAGCAGGAAAGAATAATCTTCTGAATACTTTGTTGGGCTTACCTTGCATGTCAAATGTCAGCTCTTTTCTCTGCATATTTTCTAAAGACAATAGCATTGTTGATAGTTTTGCTTGTGCATTTGCAAGGATGCTTTGTCGGAACCGGTCTGCCTTTGGCACTTGGACGCAGGACTGTAGTTGAAAAAGCAGAGAGGAAATGCCAGAGAAGTTTCTCCCAAACTATAATATCTGTTTACATTTTTGTGTGGGTGAGAGAAGTGAAGCCACTTGTGGAGTTAAGAGACAAAGTACTGAAAACGTACGTCACGAGATGTTACTGTCATCAAAACTTTACATTTGCACTGTTTCGTGCAACTTGGCACAAGGTGTAGCCCTTTGGGGTCAGTTATTGTATCAGGGCTACTTGGTTGAGTGGGCTCAACCCACTATGGGACTGGGTCCCATTCCTTATTTTCTCATATAATTCCTTATTTTCTGCCCTAGAGTAAAATAGTTATTTTTTTAAAGTGAATAAGGTTCTAACCATAAGTAGTCCTTAAATAGTATGTGATCTTTTTAAATGAAAAGCAAATGCAATATCCTGGGTAATTACCCTTGGTATTGCAATGGTCCCATCTTTGCAAATTGTCTCTAAAGGACAATAAATTTAGTGTGCAAGTGTACTTTGCTTGACCTGTGTATCGCTCTGATTGTGATCATTTAACCTACTTATCTGCTTGTGGAATTTCACCGTTTAAGGGTTAGTCTTCTTTATGTCCAAATGATGTATAGGCATGTTCTACTTTATTAAAAAGTTACCACTTGTCAGTGCAAAGCTATTTGCATTCCTATGGTAGTTAAAATGATCAGGATATCCTTATTATTTATAGCTACATAGGTAATGCCATACATAGAAGACATGATGATTATAGTTTTGCTCTTTTATATTTCAGTTGGTCATAATTTCCTCAAAAACTTTTCTCTGGGGTAAAAATTCATACTGGATACTTGTTTTACCCCACTTTGACATGGTTGAGCTAAATTGCATAAGCCATTTGAAGTTATTCAAATGTAAAATAAATGCAATCATTTTCTTTCTAAGAAGATGGTTTTGGAACTTTATATCACTCCTTTAACTCCAAGCCAATAGAAGGTATAAACTTCAATCTCTGCATGATTATAGTCCTCATCAAGGAAGGAGAACAGAGCCAAGTCTAAAGAATAACAATTAAATATTTTTTTTTACAATGTAAAGATTTTAAAATGCTGAAAATTATAGTTTTGTGTCTTTGAATATTTTTAGCTCTCCCGTTAGACCATCTTACTGACTTCATAAATCATTTCATTTTTTAAATACATAAAGAGGCTGGAATAAGACATATTCAATTAAATATCCTTTAAATACAGAAAAATACCTAAGTCACTTCCTGATTTAAAAATAATTGTTGGGGGCCACTGCAGCCAGAAAGTGATGTTATTATACTGTGTACGTGCTATCTGCAGTACTTAGAATGGATTGGGGAGAAAGAAAACAGAGTCATCAGGAAATCTAACCAGCTGCTGTTGAGTAGTTTGGGTAAACCGATCAGCAGTTATGAGATTAGAAACAAAGGAACTGATAAAACATTTCTCATAATCTAAATGGATCAAGATTAGGGACTGGATTCTGGAAACAAGGGGGAGAAGGAATTGAAGAAGCCCCAGTGTTGGAAATCTGAAAAACTCTGGGCATTGCCATGTCATTCACCTCCATGAAATGCGAAAGGAAACAGGGGTTGAAAGGCAGATGCATTCTCCTTGGACGTGATGTGTCTGAGGTACATGTGACATGTCACTGTAGTCATGTTATATAGCTAGAAATGCTGATCAGGAACATGCGTGGAAAATTCAAATGAAGTATAAAATCGAAAGCAGAGTTAGAGATTAGAAAGTCCTTAGGTGAAAGGAGAAAGAGGAAGACTTCTGAGGGAAGCTGGTGATTTGGATTAAAACATTCTACTCTTCCCGCTGCCTTGCTATTCCTATCCGTAGATCCCAAAAGAAATTAAAAATTAATTAGACAAAAATGTGTTTTCATGGGAAGGGGTTATAAGTCAGCATAAAATTTAGGAACTGTTATACCTGCTTTCTCCTCCATCCTTGACCTTGCTTTGTTTTCCTAGCTAACATTTCTCACTGCCTGCCATCAAATACATTTACATGTTTATTTGTTTATTGTAGGACTTCTCCCCATTGGGATATATAATGAAGTTCAAGATTGATATGCTTCTATCATTACAGTATCCTCAGCTCTCAAAATA
The DNA here is from genome assembly GCA_008750895.1 of Mirza zaza. Classification (NCBI taxonomy): domain Eukaryota; kingdom Metazoa; phylum Chordata; class Mammalia; order Primates; family Cheirogaleidae; genus Mirza; species Mirza zaza. The sequence continues at coordinate 85,403 of VSMD01011370.1, read as the reverse complement.
TAATTGTTGAATGAATAAAAGTTCAAGACAAAACTTTGAGAAACTTTAGGTGGATATAGGATAGGCAGGGAAAAATTAAAAAGGACAGTGAGAATCTTCTGGAAATTCCCATTACTCCAGAAAATCAGCATTCATGGATGTTCATGGAGGACGTGTTGGCAAAGGTCAATTTGTCCGGCCGTGGTGGTGAGAGCAGACTGGAGAACAAGCAGAGGTGACAAAGGTGAAGTTGAGTCTCTGGCGAAATCTCCACACACCGCAGACACCTGCAGGCGGCTGACCACTGACACAGCAGTGCCGTTTCCACCTGAAGGAACAGTCAGGGGAGCAGAAAATGTTCACGTGGACTCCCTTGCAGGGTGGACGGTGGCCCTGGCAGAAATCTGCCAAGCTTCTTCCCAAGGGAACAACAAACAATCATCAGAAACTCTGCATCAAACCACTTCCTCTTCCAGGGGACCAGAATGAAATGAGCAGAGGATTTTTACAATGACAGAAAAAAAGAATGCGACCTATCAAAAGTTATAGAAGTCAGAAATCATACACCTAAGTATAAAAGAGACATTACATTGGTGAAACGAAATCTGGTTTCCAGTGGAAAAATAGCACATGATTGGTAAAGCTTGTATAGTAAGAAAAACACACACTTGTGGAGTTGAAAACCATGGAGGCCATGGTGAGGATATTGGATACTTGCAAAAATGGAATTAACAATATAGAAAGTGAACTAATAAATTCTTTCATAGGCAGAAAAAAGCGTATTGATGAGTGAGAAAAAGAGAGAGGAAAACAGATTCAGAAACTGCAATATACATATAATGGGACTCCTGAAAAGGTAATAAAATGTTTTTTTTAAAAAAGCAAAAATATAGTATACATATAATGAGTATTCTAAGAATAACACTGAAGTAAAAATAAAAATTAAAAATTAAAAAAGCAGCAAAGATAGAATATAAGCGCTATTTAAATAAACAATAAAAGAAATTTTCCTAATTTCAAGGCAAGACCATCTCTAGATTTAGTGTGGAAATGCTATGTTTTTTGCTGTTAATATGCCAAGAAATAGAAATATTTTTGATAATGTAAACCACTAATACACCTTTGAAAAATATTACTCAAAAACCAAAGACAGTTACTTGAATTATAAATTAAATAATTAAAATATGGGGGATAGGTATTAAAGTATTATACAAGCAACAGTAAAATCAGCAAAATATAGAGTGAGTTTTTAAAAATTGTTGTTAGTGAAGTTGTAAATATTTTAAAAAGAAGAAATAATTTTTGAAAGAAAGTTATATAAGATCAAAACTATAATTTAATTATCATAAGCATGGCAAAAATTCTAAATTTGTGGGCGATATTTGGAAATGTGTGGGAAGAAAGTAGTTGGAGAAAGATGAAGAATGCTAAATGTTTATCCTTTCCAAAGTTTCGTAGGTGCTATTTTCTTATTAACATTTATATTAAAGAAAAATGTTTTTCATAATCTTAAAGGAAACTACCTGGTGGAATAAAAATTAACTTTTAACTTTCAAATCATTACAGCAAAGGAAACGTATCAATTAGAAGGAAGGGATTTGAGAAACAAAAAAATTAGGCAGAACAAAGGAACAGCAATAAAAGCAGGGAGACCGGCTAACGTGTAACCTCTAGTGTTTGAGAGCTGTGGTGACAGTTACACTCCAAAAGCCTGTGAAGTAGATTCAGTCAACCATCAACACAGGACAAGTCCTGTCTGGTCCAGAGCCCACCGACAGAGAGGACAGACACCTTGGGAAATGGCACAGCTAGCGTGTGGGGTGACATGTAACAATTCCCTGATTCTTATCAAAGTTACCAAAGTCACTGTCCTCTGGGGAAATATATTCTGATGGAAGCATGCTACAAAAATAAGATAGTCAACTAAGAAAGAGAAAACTCTGGGATGTAAGAAATAGAAGAGCTATGTAGAAAAAAGTGAAAGAAAGAAACATGACAAGTTTGGGTCTTGGTCAAAGCAGGAGGATGAATTCTATAAAAAAAAAATCTCCAACACTAAATAAAGAAGTTTGAGCATTTGGAGAAAAGTATGAAAGGAGTTTGAGAGAAAGGAGTTTGAGAATTCTAATAGGACATCTAGCAAAAAAAAAAGTTATAATAAAAATAGGTATATAAAAGTTTTGTAAGTAAAAAGACATGAGGTAGTATTTAAGAATAATTCAGTGTTGTACAAAACAGGAAAATAATCATAATACTCTCCCTGTTATTATATTAAAATTTTTATATAGTCATAATATTTAATAAATAATTAACTAAAATTTGATATATAAATATACTTGGGAAGTAAAGAAAGGTATTATGGAATAAGCTCTCAAAATTTTCTCCAACTATACAGAAATCCTTATATCTGTATTAAGGATTTTTTTCAAATTTCTGAAATCAGATTTCTGAAGCATATATCTACTTGTTGACCATTTTTATGTATTCTTTAGAGAAATGTTCAGATCCTTTGCCTGTTTTAATTGGATTTTTTGTGTTTTTTGCTGTTGCCTAGACTTTCTTTTAATCTCTCTCTCTCCATATATATACACACACATATATAATATCCACACTTACAAATAATCAAATGTATCACCATATAAATATACATACAGCTATATTTTTGCATATATATGCATATACAGTTGACCCTTGATTGACATGGGTTTGAATTAAAAGAGTCCACTTATTTTCTTCTCCTTCGTCCACCCCTAAGACACCAAGATTGACTCTTTCTCTTCCTCCTCCTCCTGAGCCTGCTCAATGTGAAGACGACAAGTATGAAGAACTTTATAATGAACCACTTCCACTTAATGAGTAGTCAAGGTGTTTTCTCTTCTTTACAGTTTTCTTAATAACAACATTTTCTTTTCTCTAGCTTACTTTACTGTAGGAATGCAATACACATAACATGCAAAATATGTGTTAGTCAACTGTTTGTTATTGGTAGGGTTTCTGGTCAACACTAGGTTTTAGTAATTAAGTTTGGGGGAATCAAAAGTTATACTTGGATTTTTGATTGAACAGGGAGTTGGAGCCCCTGACCTCCACGTTGTTCAAAGGCCAACTATATAAATATATATATATATGTATGTATGTATATATATATATATATTTGTATAGGTATGTATGCATATGTGCATGGAAATACATCAGAATTGACTACAGTATAAACATATGAAGTCTGTAAGATTGTGAACCATAGTATTAACAGTAATTATCTCTTTGGATTAGGGTAGATTGGGCAAGATGGAGAATGAACTTAACTTTTTCTTCTATATAATTCTATGTTGTTTACACTTTTTACTGTGATTTAGTAGTTAGAGAAATAAAAAAAATAAGATACTGCCTTTTTACCCAGTCGGTTAACAAAAGAGTAAAGAAAAAAATGTGATGATACTAAAGGTTGGCAAGGATTTTGGGAAATACGTCAAGACGTTTCTGAGCCGACCCCATTCCTGAGTCTGAGGCACAGGGAGTAGAGGTTGGGTGCGGTCAGAAATATGGTGTGACTAGGAGATTAGGTAAAGATGCAGTTAACAAATTAAACATTAAATTTGTATTTTTTTTAAAAACTCAAAATTAATGGTTTGCAAAATTCAAGGGAAATCAAGCAGGTAGGGGGAGGTGGGGACGGGTAAATTCCCACCTGACGGGTACAATGGACACTGACTGATTGAGGGGCACACTGATGACTTTGACTCAAACTCTGCAAAAGCAAATTATGTAACCAAAACATATGAACCTCCATAAAATTCTTAAAAAAAATTAATGGTTGGTTTCATAGGTCAAATCTGAATATCTTTGCTTCATGGACAACCTTAAACAAGTTTGTCTTTTTGCAGTAGGGCAGATTGGGCAAAGTGGAGGGTGAATTTAACTTTTTCTTCCACATTAATTCAAGGTGACAGAAGCCATCTTAGGTTGCAAATATGTATTTGAGAAATGAGCAGGAAAAAAAAGCCCATAAAGAAAAATCAGTAAGAATAAAATCTGATTTAAAAAAAAGAGGCTGGCCGGGGTGGCTCACGTCTATAATCCTAGCGCTCTGGGAGACCGATGTGGGAGGATCACTCAAAGTCAGGAGTTTGAAACCAGCCTGAGCAAGAACAAAACCCTGTCTCTACTAAAAATAGCAACAAATTAATTGACCAACTAAAATATATATATACAAAAAATTAGCCGGGCATGGTGGCGCATGCCTGTAGTCCCAGCTACTCGGGAGGCTGAGGCAGTAGGATCGCTGAGCCCAGGAGTTTGAGGTTGCTGTGAGCTAGGCTGACGCCACGGTAGTCTAGTCCTGGCAACAGAGTGAGACTCTGTCTCAAAAAAAAAAAAAAAAAAGAAAGAAAAAAAGAAAAAAAGAAAAAAAAATCTGTGAAAGCAAAGTTTAGAATTCATGTTTTCATCATTCTACTGTCTTAAGTTTTCCAGATTCAGAGTGGCGTTGGTGGTATAGTGGTGAGCATAGCTGCCTTCCAGATTCAAAGTTATGTTAGGGTAGAAATAACTCATGCCTGGAAATATTCCAATAAAGAAACCATTGCATAAAGAAACATCTAAGTACACTAGTATAACTGTGCTTTATTAACAAGTGGAAAATATGGCAATGTATTTTTAAAATCATTATGTATTTCTTGTAGAAAATTATAATGAAATCATTAAATATTTAGAGAATTAAACAAAATAGTAAGATAATTGCCTCCCAAAATACTGCTTTTATAGAAACTTTTATATGACTCTTATATATAGTCATAGCATTTTTATATATATTCTGATAGTTTAAATATATGAGTATATATTTTATATAATTTTCATAATTTGTACGTGTAGTTCAGTTTCATATTTTACACTGTCATCATCTTTCATATTAGTTATTCTTCCATACAACAAATACTAGTTGGCTCCTATGATGAGTATAGACTGATAAACATATTGGGATCTTTGAGAAACTCCTAGTTTCACAGGAAAAACAGTTTGAGATCATCACAGTTTGATATGCTAACTTACGTAATGGGGTACGTATAGACCAATATGGAGACGCAGAAAACGAATGGCTTTCCCACTTTAGGGATCAGGGAAAGGATCTCCAAGGAGGATGTGGTGTTTAAGCTGAGAGGGAAAGGTCGAGGGAGGGGCAGGTTAGTGGAAGGTAAAGGGTGTTTTGAGAAGAAGGAATATGCAAAGGGCCTGGGGCTAGAGGGATAAGAACACAGTGTATTCAGAAAGCTGGAACGGAGTCATCGTTCAGGAGGTTATGTAGAGTTTTAAAAATCTGGTAGTATAATACACACCAACAGAGGTAACTTTTAAAATACAAATGTATGTTGAAAATGGATATCATAAAGGGATAAGGAGCATGAAGTTCAGGTAGGATATCTTGGAAAAATAAGAAAAGTAGCAGGAGGAGGGATGAGATGAATAGCTTGCATGAGACGTACAGAGGAGAGAGAAGAGAAAGAAGAATATAGCAATGAGGACCTCAGCAGAATAAAAACAAAGTGGTGGATAGATCTGGATACTGAGCACTGGCGGCAGAATGAACTATCATGATTGGGGACAGAGATTAGGGATGGGGTGAGGTGGAGTGAAAGTACTGCGAGGCCACACTCTCCAAGATTTTTGAAGAATTTTAAGCCTGAAACCACACCCTCACATTGCCTTCTTGTTCCCCAGGAATCTAGATTGGGTACCATTGAGCCTTCGGAGGCATGTGGTCCATTAAATATTCCCTTCTTCCCCAAACTTGCTGCAATATTGATTTCTAGACTAACCTTCCGGCTTTTTCATATGGCCTCCTTCATGACATTTCCTGTCCCTAAACATCCCAAATGTCAGGGCTCTCTACAGTTCTGTCATCCTCTCCTCCCAGCCCCTGTTCCTCGGCAGTCTCATCCATGGATGAGATAAGTGTGGATGGCTCCAAAACACATATCTCCAAACCAGACCTCCATCCTAAATTTCAAAACCATTTTTGAAAAATAAATTATAGGGAGGTCAGGCATGGTGACTCATAACTGTAATCCAAGCACTTTGGGAGGCCGAGGTGGGAGGGTTGCCTGAAGTCATAAGTCTGAGAACAGCCTGGGCAACATAGCAAGATCTCCAACCTGGCAAAATATAAAGGCATAGTGTCACACACCTGTAGTCCTGTTATGCAGGAAGCTGAGGCCGGAAGATCACCTGAGCTTGGGAGTTGGAGGTTGCAGTGAGCTGTGATTGCATCACTGCACTCTAGTCTGGACAACAGAGCAAGAGCCTGTCTCAAAAAAAAAAAAAAAAAAGGGAAAAAGGAAAAAAAGAGGAATTACAGGGTATTTAATTTATGTTTTTCAACATGTATTCCTGCACCTCAATCTTACCAATCTTACTATAATTGAATTATTTACATCTCTACCCAAACTTGTTCCTTCTCATGTGTTCCTCATTTTGGAGTCTAGACCCATGATCTGGCAATCTAACCAGTTATTCCACCAAGCCAGAAACAGAGAGCCATGCTTTAACCATTCCTTTTCTTTCTTCTTTATCACCCCCTCCCCAATCCCTGAATATCTAATCAGTTACCAAAACCTATCAGTGCTGTTTCTTGAATATTTCTCAGATGAGTGGTCATCCACTCCATCGCCTTGTCTCCAGCTATCTTGTTAGTTGCTGTCTTAGTTCACATTCTCGTTATTTCTGGTCTACACTCATAACCTGACTCCTCTTCATCCACCTCCTAGATTGATGTCCCATTCCCCTAGGCAGTGGCACTCAAGCCAAACGGAGAACAACCTGTGAAAATTTCTCTATTGCTGCTGCACGTCCTTTCAGCTCTTGTTCTGTTCCTTCTTTCGAGGACTGATCTTTATCCTTTTTCCTAACTGATTCATTCTTTCATAATTTTTTTTTTTACCTTCAGTTCCAAAGACACTTTCATGAGCTCTCCAATCCTGGTTTGTGTACCCTAACCACATACTCTCAAAATCAGCTCTTAGATGATCACACACTAATTAACTCTCATGTACGGCAGTGATTTAAGTGAATAAAAAGAGTTAACTTTTGTTAAGTGCTTCCTATGTGCATGGCACTGAACTAAGGCATTTACATTGATTTTCTCATTTAATACAGCATGTCTGTGAGGAAAATGCTATTATTACCTGTATTTAAAGATGAGGAAGCTGAGCTACAGAAACCCAAGGTCAAAAATCTAATTAAGTGGCAGAGCATTGATTGAAGCTTCATTGAGTTTACAGCTCAGTCACAACACAGATGCACAGAAACAGAGCGTTGTTTTTAATTTTTTTTTAAACTCAAGTGAATATGCTTCTGAATTCTCATTTCCTCTAGGCAGCAAGGGAAAAAAAAGCAACCTAAATGAAACAAACCATTAAGTCCTCTAAGTAAAAAGAGCCAAAACACATCTCAATCTCTTTTCTTCCACTGCCACCCAGCTCCCAGATAGAGCCACCAGCAGCGGCTTCAGAAAACCGCAGGTCCCTGTTGTGGCATCCAGAGCCTCAGTGATTACCTGGAGGACATTGAGAATAACATCACAAAAGGAGAACAGTAGATGCTGAGAACAATGTCACAAGCCCACATTGTGTCCTGGAAGCCACTCTCCGCTGACCATCTGCTGAGTAGTATAACACCATGGTCTGTGCTGGTACAATGACAGCTCATCTTAAGAAAAGGTTGGGGAAAAGCCGGCTTGCCTGGAATGAGAAAGGCTTCAGGATGCCCTGGCTAACGTAGAGGACACCAGAGGAAATGGAGCTATGTATAGTAAAGATGACAATGGCATTGCTTTCTTTGGATCTGATGACGAGGACAAACGTGATGAGGGAAGAGACTGATAGAAGCACACTTTAGACAGGCTGGGTCAAGGAAGGCCAAAAAACCTGGACTTGTTGCCAAATCTTCTAGATGTGAAACCCTGGGATAGCGAGTTGGCGGAACAAGATTAGAGGGATATGTCAGAGCATTCAGGCAGACGGCTTGGTCTGGGGCTGTTCCAAGCTAGTTCTGATAGGATGTGCTATCAAGAAACTTCAGAAACAGGGTGGGATGGAAGACGATAAATTTGGAACAATGTCCTGGAGAAGCAGATAACGTCTTTTGAGGACTGTGTTCAGTCAATGGACAAGACTGCTTTCAACAGGCTCTAAAACCAAAAGGAATCTTTATTTTAATCTTATCTATCAAAGATTAATTCAGCTATTGCCAGCTCACACAGGGACTCATAGGTTAACTAGGTTTCTTTTTATTAAATACCTCGACTTTCAGAGTTCTTCTCTCCTGTGCCCTCCCGACCTCCCACCCCCTTTGCTTCTCCTGAGTGATGAAAGGAAGCTTCCGCATGACCCTCCACACACTGGAATTGGGGCGTCTTCTCGTTTCTGCATTGTCTTGCAGTTCTCATGAAGCTGGGTCTTTGGGTGCTGGCGTCAGTTCTCACGGGGCCCGCGTAACTCACTGTCTACTCCGGTGAAAGGTCACAGTTGAGGTCTTTTCCTGCTCAACCAACCTCATGATGGCTTTTACCGTCTATGAGAGTCTGAGTCATCTTGACTCCTTGTGATCCAGGAGGTGAACCCCTCTGATCTCGGATCTCAGAATGCTCTTGTTTATTTCCCTTGCCCTACTCCCTACCCCCTCTGCTGGAATTTTAATATTGAGAAAGAAGAGAGCTGAGGCCCTCACCTATGTCTGGCTCTCTTCATCTCTCCCTGCAACTGTGGCACGAGAGGGTGAAGTAGAAAGCTGGGGAGGGTAGGGGAGGGGAGGAAGGGGGAGAGGGAACACTCGGGTCCTGACCAGCTCACTCCAGCTGCCTGGGAAAGCTCTGGACATTTCAGTCATACAAGCGTTATTTCCTTGGCTTTCTAGCTACTTTGATATTGAATTTTCTCATGCTTTTCATTATGAAAAGTCCAAATTGCATCAAAGGGGAAACTCAGATTTCTCAATAAATTGTACCCTTCAGAACACTTTGTGGAGAAAATAGGATATGGCGGTAGTCGTGAGTTTGGAGATTTGTCAAGGTCTCAGTTGATGTCTATTGTGAGCATGTACCGTGCTGTAAGGTAGTTGATTCAAAGTCACTTTTGACGTGTATCATCTTTTTCTTACTTTTTCAGAGTCACAGATGATGAAAGATATTATGAGTGGCTTGTGACCTAATATCTGAAAGCTATCCTGACAGCTGATACCTCTTTTGTGATACCTTTTCTGATACCTCTATTGTCTTCTTGGTTAGTCTCAAGTTGAACTCTATCTTCATACTTTCTCCCCTTTCTCACACTGAGAAAATAGACCAATAATTCAATACAAAAAAACCCTACTTAGCTAACAAGAGAGCTTTTCAAGTAGATGTCATATTCTAGTGGAGAATTATTGCACTATAGATATTATCATAGCTAGAGCAAAACCAGTTTGAGGATAAAAATGACTTGGAGGTTATTTCTTGTACATATATTTTTCTGCTGAAATAGAAAGTATCAAGTCATTAAGGCCCATACCCTATAGTTAATAGGAAAAATAAAGAGGAGTGTAGGCAGTATAGTTAGAAAACATTCTTGTTGAAGTGGTATTCCACATGTAACTTCTAAAATATTGGTCTGACAAGAAATCCACAAAAAATATTATTTCACTAAAGCTATTGCAAATCTAAATTAATTCCATCACACATGTTAAAATCTGTTTTTCTGATTTAAAAAAGTAATATATGTTCCTTGTAGAGAATTTTGGAAATTTAGGAAGGACTATCATCAATAGTTCTTGAAGCTGGTGCTCAAGTGCTTAAATGAACTAGCTAAGGGTCACATGGCTAAATACAACCAGTGTGTTACTATTCTCAATTTTGTAGAAAAAGCTATTTCAGAACTCAGACTTTTAGCTCTTTAGTGGCAAATATTTTCTGGTATGCAGAAGTGTTTTTTTGCGTAAACTCAGAATTCAACGGTTGTGTGCTGTAAATCCGTGGAAAACTGGCCTAGCACAGAGGCAGATCTAGTATAGATTTTTCTTCATTTCCCCTCTGTCTCCAATACATAATCTGCTTACGAAGGTGGATAAAATGGGACAGGATCTCAAAGGACACAGGAAGCTGACAGAGTTGGATGCAGAGTAGAACCAGATGGAGATTACCTGGAAAACCAGTCACTACCCCACTGGTAATCGAAGTTCCACCTGGCCCAAGGAGGGACCTTCTGCTTCCCCAGACTCTGTAAATACGACTTCTATGGCATTCGGCTAACAGGGTGCTCTGGCCACAGCCGGCCTGGGTTGGACTCTTGGTTCTACCACTGACTCTGTGACCTTTGGGCAAGTGAGTTACCTATTCTGTCAATTCCTCAGTTTCCACATCTGCAACATGAGGAAAATACGACACCATTAACTCATAGAGCGGTTTTGTGCGCATTTATTGAGAAAATCTATGTCATATGTTTAGCCCACTAGATTCTACATAGTAACTGCACTCTAAACATTAACTATTATTAATTTTAAATATTTTGCTCTTCACCAAGTATTATAGACAGAAGAACTATCCACACACCTCTCTGTGAACTTGGTGGTTTAAAGACTGGCGTGGAGTCCAGTAGGTCCACACCCACAGTCATAACATAGAGTGCCAAATGGGTTGTTTTCTACTTACGTATTTGTTATACAGGTTTTTCCTGAGTTTTGTCAGAGACTTTGAAGAGCCGTGAGTACTGACTAAGCCTATCACTTACCCAGGCGCATGAGTGTTCCTTGCCCTCCTTGAAGGTTTGACCTCTAGGGGTAAGTAAAAAGTATTTCCCTTTCCCTCTCTTCAATCTCTTAGCAAACTGCCTCTATGAAGGGAGACTGGGGTTCTGTTGTTTTGAGTCTAACAAATGAAAAAGGGATCTTTCTAATTTTTTTTTTTTTTACTCAGTGGGCCATAATTTTTAGGTACACTCTGATGTATATCAAATCATCACATAAGACTCGCATTAACTTCAAAGAGAAGGACGCACAATGGTGCCCAGAGTGGTAAGAAACGTTTCCAGGACATAATGAAGTATTATCTGAAGCAGTGCTGAAGCAAATGTCCTGGGAGAGAAAACAGTAGCAGTGCACCAACGGTGCGAGCTGCTGAAGTCAAACCCGGGTCACTCTGCCTTAATAAGATCATGCTGGCAGCCAACCAGATAGGCAGAACTGAAAAAAAAAAAGTGCATTGGAAGCATTGGAGCCACTGCTGTTAAGTAAAGAAAGACCAGCTTGCACATGTGACTTGGCAGAAAATGCTAAGCATTCATAAATCTTCCCAGTTTTAGGGAGCTAGGGACATTGAGAAATGACCAAGACTCGTGTCATCATTGGAATGTAACCAGAACCCATGAAGGAATGTGGGACGCTGGAAGATGGGCCAGGGCACCGCTCCTAGTCTGCTTGGACATTTTATTCTAGTTCCCCTTAGAAGCATGCCATCTCCCAGTTCTGTTCACCTATATCACAGTGAGGTCAGAGTCTTGTTAAAGAAAGACTTTCACCATTGTGGAGAGTGCTTTGGCAGCAGTGAAGTTCTCCTTTGATTCATCCCACTGCCTCTTGGAAAACTCTGAGGATCCACATCCTTAGGGTCGGGTAACAGGAGGCCAAGAGGGAGCATTTACAGGCTCAGAGTTGAGTGGAGCCCTAGTACCCCAAATATCGTTCTATGTAAATCTTTTCGATTATGGGAGATCCATGGGCTGCAGCTCCTGGGCTTGACCTTCCGATGGGAAATGCAGAAGGCTGTCAACTGAGTCGAGTACAAACAGCAGTGATTCTGCAGGGAAAGAGGCATGGGAAAGCTAAAGGATCAATGCCCATTATTTTTAATCTCCCTGGATCTTTTTTGTGGCTGTAATACTTAACTTTTAGTAGAGTGAAGAACAAGATGTAGTAGGAAAACACAACTTTGGATAGAAAGCACATTTTCTTGCCCCCTATGCAGTACTCTCTGGAGTGGTTAACACAGAAGTCATACCGCAGGATTACTCACTACCCACTGCCTTTGCTGGCGAGTCATTGAGGAGTCTGATTAATGGAGCAAATATGGTTTTGGCATAACAATCGAGATGGGGTCTTTAGACAAAGCGGGATTTGTCTGCTTTACCCAATGCCCATGCAAGATGGACAAGTTGACATTTCAAAAATGGAAAACAGATGTTTCATACAAAGCTTTAAAAGTGTCAGGTATAGATGAAGAACCTTAGCTACTCAGATGGACTGGATCCAAGAAGAGAATGTGGAGAAATCTGGCATTTCATCCAGCGGCATAAGTGTGTTATAAAATAATCATAGTCTACTTTTGAATAAAGGGAAGTTATCCAAAATTAGTAAATTATGAGAGAATGGCTTCTGAATGACCTAATACTCATGGCACTAATTAACTGTCATTCTAAACAATTGATTGCCAGATCATTATCTCCAAATCCCTTTTAATAAAAAGACAAATAAAACTTTGAATAAAGTTATAACTATGCATGTATTGATAATTAAGCATTTAAATTCAGCCCACTGCATGACTCTCCACAACCTATATATAGAATATTTAGTAAACTTACTTTCATTCTCTTAAAGCAAAGCAAAAGGGGACCATCTGCAAAGACGTGCATGTTTTTAAATTTTAAGTCAACATGTGTTTTTAACTCTTCAGTGCTATAGTGTCATGTTAAAATCATTTGGCGAGCCTTTAAAAAGCACTATGCTCGGTTTCCCCCTTAGATAGTCTGAGTTTATTTGTCTGTGGTGGAGCTGGACGCTGGAATGTTTTAAAAACTCTTCAGGTTCCTTTAATGTATAACCAGTTTGAAAACTACTGCTTCAGTGTGACTGGAAGTCTCAAACGTATGGCTGTTTCGGGACTTTTTACCCTGATGTTTACTGGGCTGGGTCCTGGAATATGAAAAGACCCACTCCCAGGACATATTGATAGTAGGTGGCATTTCTGTTTGTGTTCTCAATAATAGTACAACATGTGAGTAAGAACACGGATTCTAGCGTAGAAACACCTGGCTTGGAATCGCAGATCTCCGCCTACTGGCTGTGTGACCCTGGACGAATTACTCACACTCTCTGTTCCTCAGTTCCTTCATGTATTAATGGTGGTAATAATGGTGACTATCTCTTAAGAGTTGTTTAAAGATTAAAGATTATCTATAAATGAGTTCATGCATATAAAGCCCTTAGAACAATTTCTGGAAAGATAATTTATTACTGAAAAGGGCCCTGCCTCTAAATCTGCCCCCAATCATAAAGGGACCAAAAATATAAACTAAAAGAGTCACTGAATTTTTATATTCAACACCTCCAGGATTCTACATCATCTCTCTGCTTTGTTAATAAAATTCTTTCTATCAAACAGGATGGGGATGCTTGTGGGTCCACCTCTCGCTCTGGGTTTCTCAGGAATAGTCCATGGAGATGCTGTTTCTAAGATGCTTCTTAGAAACAGAGTTGCCTGATACCCATTCCCAGATACTCTGGGGGTGATTCCTAGCACAATCGAGTCTTAGAACAGCTGCTCCAGTCCATGTTATGGAGATGGGCTTTGGTAGGAGAGGAATTACTGCTTTCTTATCTTTTATCTCTGGTATGTCCTCAGAAAAAATCTCAAAAAAAAAAAAAAAATCGACACAAAGAGTTTATAAGAAGACATAGAAATGCAGTTGCCCATGTGCTTATGTAGGAACTGTATCAAGATTTTAGATTTTGACTTTGTATGACTAAGAAGTTTATCTCTAAAAGAATACTTGTCATTTTATATAATTTTCAAGTTGTTTTCACCTGCTGGATAATTATCTTCTCAGGGGCATGAACATGCCTTAATATTATACTTTTGTGAACCTGCAAGATTTGGGTTGGAGTGGCTTCCTCAACATTCTCTAAGTCCCCCTTTGGGGACTCCAGAAGTGGAAGAAGTGGTCCAGAAGTGGCAGTGCTGTCTGGGGAGGGGAGGGGGTGCTCCAAGCCCAGACCCTGTTCCTGTTTTTTGTTTCTCCTCTTAGGGCACTTTCCACTGGCTGACACTCCTCTGGCCCCTATCGGATGCCGGAAGGAGCTCTAGGACTCGTATAAATGCAGTCTTCAGGGTCCCCATAGCCAGGCCCATTTCCAGGAAAACAGCTTAGTGAGTGGATTGCATCTATTAATGCTAAATAGTATGGTTTTTTTTCATGGGGTTGCATAATTTGGGCTGCCGGAATAACACTGACATTCTGATTTGGGGAGACTCTCATCCATTTTCAGACAAAAGAATTTTCACATGTAGTAATTGGAAAATTATATGTGCCTGTGTGTATTTATATTTGTATATTTATACATATACCTAAATGTTTTTTCTTTGCCCATTACTCTAAATCTTCATCCACAAATAACCATACCTCAACTCACATCAGATTTTTCTTAAATATAGGAGCCCCACAACAATTATTTATATACCACAGTGATGGTCGTATCTCCAGCTTTTACTCTCTTTTTATCACCAAGCTTAAAATCATCCAATAATTACATCTTCTATTCTGTATTCTTTTCGGCTGCACTGAGTATTAGTTGTGGATAAGACTAGAAAAAGGGACAAACTTGAAACAACTAGACATTGGTGTAATAAAAGTTAGAAAGCTAGATGAGAAATAAATTAGGATGGGCTAGAATATGCTGCTGTAACCACTCCACAATCCTTTGTGAATTCCAAAAACAAAACCTCCATTCTTGCCCATGCAGCGAGTCTATGGTACATTGGTTGTGGGCTCTTCTTCATGTGTCTCTATTTTAGGACTCAAGCTGGCAGAATAACAGTGTCAGAAACATTGCTGGTTCCAATGGCCGGAAAGGGGACTCCGATAGGCAGCACATGATGGCTTGCCCAGGGAGGAAACACATCACTTCTGTTCACAACTCACTGGCCAGGCTTGTCACGTGGCTCCCACTTAAAGACAACGGGTCCAGGAAGTACAGTCCACCCACTTACTCCAAAGGTGAAGATCTAGAAATATTTGAGGAACAGCAATAATGACTACCACATCTGTACTCAAAGTGGTAGGCTTGTTCAATTCTTTTTAAGATTCTAAAGGAAATTTCTAGAATTTCCACCTCTCTTATGTGTATCTTTTAAAGAAATTGTAGAGAGTAAGAAAAGAGGCTTATAAGTAAAAGACTTTCTTATAAATAGTAGAAAATTTAAAGCCAACTTCTATATTTTATAGTTTACGAAGAGTAAGTCAATACAGTTAATTTTATTTCCTTAAAAGACAGAATCATGTGCTGTAGAATTCATGCTAGAATCCAAAAGCAAAAATATAAGCTTAGAAAAAGACCAAAAGGCAATATTTCCTAATATAAAAATGTTATTTCTAGATTAGGAGCATATGAGTGATTTTTATCTTCTTTTTTTTTTTTTTTTAGTTTTTGTGCTTTCTGTTCCAAATTTCCCATGAGGAGTATATATTGTTTTTATAACGGAAAATTTTTATAATGGAAAATTTTCTAAAGTAAACTAGGAGAGAGTAATGTTTTTGAGGTGAAGAAACTGATAGATTTTTAGTATTAAATATAAAACCTGGTTATTAACTGGTAGGTTAGTTAGCTGGGAAAAGTCTTTTTCTTCCCTAGAAGTTTAAAAATAATATTGACACTCATTCATTTGGAGAGTAAGACCTAACAAAGGGATAAAAGAGCTCTATGGTGTATCCCAGTCCTAGTTTGCTACCAAACGCTTTTCATTCTACTATAGACAGCTCTGTGAGACGCACAGCTGCTTGTCAAAGAGAAAAATCTCTGCTTCAATTTCAGCTTTTAGCATTTTGTATGTATTTGGCTGTCTTTTAAGTCTTTGATTTTGATGAAATCTGGAATGTTACCTAGGAACGTCACAACATATCTTAGGTTTTTATTGAATCCTGAAACGAATAATGAATGACCAATGTTTTTAAAAGGACCCTTTTCTTCATAATTTAAAAAGATAATCAATGTAATAATGGCAGACAACAAACTAGTAGCTGCCTTAGAGGGTGCGTGGAGGTGTGGAGAGATTAGCAAGGAGCTGAGGAAACTTTTGGAGGCAATGGATTTGGCAACTCTTGATTGTAGTGATGATTTCATGACTATTTTATGTATGTGATAACTTATCAAACTATACAATTAAATATGTGCAATTGTGAAGGCTGTTTAAAAATACTATTTAGTGTAACCTGTGAACAGTTTCACTTAAGGGGCTTCGTCTTACATTAAGCTGTGAAGCTACAAAAGTTAGGCCTAAATCCCCTAGTAGGTGATATTTTTAATAAAACTTCAAGGTTGGAATGTAAAATTGTCAGATGCTATCAAGCTGGAGAGAATGAGAAGAATTGTAGAGCACTTCATATCTGTATGAAGCAAGGATATGAAATGAACATACTGGAAGTTCACCGATAACTGAGTGTTTTGTCTTTAAGTTGTGAATATATCTCCAACTTCTATGGCTGTGAGTCAGGCTAACTAGACAGGATCCCTATTTGAGGGTATTTTGTTGGTACTCTTGAACATGACTGTAATCTATCAACATGTCTTATGGATGGTGCTTATCTAGAGAGTTCTGTCATTAAACAGACTGATGTCTTTAAGGCATAATTTGAGTATGGCTAGAGAACACTTTATATAAACACACTTTGGCTTGGTGATTCTGACAACAAGGTTAGGTATATATATATTAGTACTTAATATAATAATTAATATAATATAATAATTAATATAATTAATAATTAAATAATAATAAGTAAATTTAAAATTCCAAGATAAACATCCACCTGTGAATGTGAACATATCTTCAATGGGAACAAACTGAATCATTATTGCAAAATTTAGAAATATTATGCTTGCAATATAATGTGATTTTTTTCTTGTGTATGTTAGTACATTGAAGTTTTATATTCTAACTTTAATTTCTAAAAATTTAAGCCAAGATAATGCTGAACATGACTAGGGCTATTTCTATATGAAGAACTGTAGAACTGAGGTGAAAATATTCTTTTGATCCAGTGGATCAGCTGTGGTTATTATGTTCTACAAAGAGAAAGACATTTGAGTCACTTTGATCTTTCCACCATTTATAAGGGCCACAGCTGATTGGATTAAGGGACATATGCTCTCAAAACTATCCTACTACTAATATGGAGAAATAATTTAAGTCTAACAAGATACTTTCAAATTCTACTATTTCACATGCATGATCCAGTTGCAAAAAGGTACTCATTAACATTTGCATGTTAAACTGAAAAACATACTTTCATACAGAAAAATCTTCAAAAACTATTTGTACCTGGTTAAAATAGGCAGATGGTTTTCAGTATATATTTTTTCCAAGTCCTGAAAGTGCAACTCAGGAAGAATTATGTTAAAAATCTTGGAAGTTAAGTTCCCAGAGGTGGATGCTATTGACAATTCAGTTTGCTTAGTACCTAGCATAGTAACCCTTTAGGGGAGAAACTAGAATGTGGATTTAGAAACTGGATTTTAAAGACCAGCAGGATTAGACATGAATGCAACTTAACAGTTGACAGCTAACTGATGAGGCTCATAAGAGCTGTTAGAATTCTTTGAATCTTGGGTCCCAAAATAACTAAGTCAGCACATAAGCACTCAATTAAGTGTTTGAGTGACTGACTGGTGAAGATGCTGGTGACACTGAAGAATGGGAGAGAGTAGAACATCTCTAATAAATAGTCAAATTAGGAATTCGGAAAATCATGGTTACATTCGGATTCGTAACAGCAGTAGTGCTTACTATAGAGAGCCCTCTTTCCTAGAAAAGGAAATAGGTGTGGGAAGAGCAATAGAAACTTCAATAATCAAAAACTCCATTCCATACAACCAGCCTGTGGTGCCAAGACCATGCCTTTAGTGGACCTATAAATGTTGATGGCAATAGTGACAGTTATTGGCCTGCTGTTCATTGTCCAGTCTTTCCTGCAATTTGTTGTAAGCACATGACTGAGTTCTAGCTAAAGCACAACTGATGAACCTGACAGCCCTGGCTTATAGGAACCTTCCATAGGTGATCTTCCTGGGTCCTTTCCCTTCTAATTATTTGGAATGAACATAACTATCAGCATGACCTTAGAAAGTAAATGTTAAAAATGACAGAGCCACAAATGGAAGATAGCTGAATATCTGAATTGCCATTTAGAGAAAGCTTTCCAAAGATCAAAAATATCTATTTTGAATGTCACATGCATGAGAATTACACTTCCAATTACACTTCCATTACACTTCCATTAATCCACTGTGATTTGGGGGTTTATTTATTTCAGCAGCTAGCATCACCACGTTAATAGCATTGACAAAATATTAATCGCTGCATCTCTATAGTGAAGATAGGAGCATATTAAGGACAATATTTAGTTTACATATGGGAACTATGAGCAAGGAGAAATTCTATTTTTCAAATTGTATTAGCCAGGGTTCTCCAGAGAGACAGAACCGATAGGATATATACATAGAAATCTATAAGAAGATTTGTTGTGGAAATTGGTTCATGCGACTTTGTGGGTCAAGAATTCCATGATGCGCAATCTCCAAGCTAGAGAACCAAGAAAAGTAGTGGTGCAATTTGGTCTGAGGTCAAAGGCCAGAGAGTGGAGAGGGGCAGAAAGGGAGGTAGACATACTCTGCATGTGCTGCTGTAAGCCCGAGGGTCTGAAGACCAGAGATCTGATGTCCTATTGCAAGAGAAGGTGAGAGTTCTGTAAGAGGAGCGAGTGACTTTGCAATCCTCTGCCTTTTTGTTCTATCTGGGCCCTCAACTGATCAGATGACGCCTGCTCACATTGGTGACAAAGGATCTTCTTTATTCTATCCACCAATTCAACTAGTAAGCTCTTCTAAAAACATCCTCGTAGATATACCCAGAAAGAATGTTTTGCCAGCTATCTGGGTATTTTTTAACCTGGTCAAGGTGACACATAAATGTAACCATCACACAAATATGACATATTAGGTTTCAATACACAGGTTTCTTGATACTCAGTTTCCTGACACACTAAATTGAAAATAATCTCTCTATATTTTGAGAACTGCATAGTTTAAGCATACCTGACACTTACTAACTTTTACTATACTATAGATATTTGGAATATTTTATATTATTTCTCCTTCTAGATACGACACTCTTAAAGCCTGAGATTATTTGTGATAACTTTTATTGCATATTCTGAAATATCTTGTTCAGTGCTTTGTCGAATATTTTAGAAGCTTGATAATTGTTATTAAATTAATGTTTAAGGTGTTAGCCAATATTTACTTATATTAAAAAGGTTAGAGATCATCTAGATGTGCATATAAATTATTTAAATTTTTCCTTGTCTGTGGTTAACATGTAACTTAAGACTTTGGGTCAGCATAGGCTAAAAATAATAAGAACTCTCAGCATAAATGTAAGATTTTTCTTTTTTGCTATAAAGAATTTCTAATTGCCAAATATCATTTTCTCTTTTTCTTTTTCCTTGCTTTTGTGTGTCAGAAATGCGATTCAGGTGGCTATTCACAAAATAGCCTAGTATTCATAATAGTTGCACAGAGCAGCTGAGGAATATTACAATTTCAAAGAATTCATATTATTGTTAAAGTTGTACTATATGTTATATGTAAATCTAGACAGAATATGCAAAGATTATGTTTTCTTTATAATGATTACTAGATGGACATAAAATGCTGGAATTGAACATAGTTTTATTTTTATAAAACATTTACTGGAATAAATATGAAAAAGTAAATATTTAGTTTTTATTGATTTATTAAATCTTTTTGATATTTAATATTAATACTTATGTATTTTGCCTGTTAACTTACAGGTTCCTTTAAATATTTTAGAAAAAACATGCCTTTTTGAAAATAAAAATTATTTTTCCTATTTTTGTATAAGTTTAATTTACATTTTAAATATGAATATATCAAACTTTTATATACTTTAAATACTATTATATATTTAAATCCTTTAGATCATTACAGCTTATAGAACACAAACCACACAACAATCTTGATTATAACAAAATAGTGATTTTGCTCAAATAAAGCAAAAACAAACTCTTAAAATTAATTTTTAATAATTCACATGCCGAGTATGTTTTAACTTTTAATAATGTATTGGCATCGCTTGTTCATCAACAGAAATCCAAGACATGTGCAATAATAATTCAGTCGTCACTAATATATTTGTGACTTTCAGTCAAATAAAAACCATAGTTTTTCACATATTTTAAAATTTTCTTTAAAGGTATATCTGTCAAAGGAGGAGTATAGATCATAGTTTGTTAGTACAACTTCTAACTATAAAGTATTTAGACATAGAGCACAAAGGTCTCTGTTCCTGCTCAGGCTCCTCGAACATTAGGTGGATCTGCTGTGTCTGATTGATTCACCAGATTTGGACAGGAAGTGTCACAATTTTATCCATCATGGCACACCTGGGAAATGAGAATGATATAGGAGGTGAGGTGAGATAGGATATTTAAAAAGTTTGTTGAAAAATTAGCATGTTTTTTCCCATTATATAATTTTAAGTAAATAAAAGTACCAAGTATTAGAGGATATAACAAATATTAATCTTGCATTCTACATGTAAGTAGGATGTTTTCAAACATTTAAATGAGAAATAAGAATTCTCTTCTACATAATATTTTAATATCAGGCTTTATGTTTGAAATGATTATATGTAATTTTAACTTTAAATGTTTTATGTTATTTCTTCACATTCTTAGTAACAACCATTGAGAGAATATTTCTTTCCATAAGAATATAATAGAACATTTGAAATAATTACTCATATTAAAACATAATTTATATTATAGATAAGCAAAAATTCTTTTATTTCATTCACTAATATAAGGTTGCAGCTCTTGTGATTATAGAAATGAATTTTTTTCTTATCAACTTTATTGAGGAATAACATGTATAATAATCACATCAATTTCAAGCATAAAATTTCATGTTTTGACAGTTATATACACCCCTGAACCTCCACCACGATCAAGCTACAGAAAATTTCCATCATCCTCAAAGATTCCATGCACCGCCTCTAGTACATCCCTTCTACTCTAAGCAAGATGCAACCACTGATGTGCATTTTGTCACTATAGACAAGTTTGCATTTTATATAAATGGAATCATATTGAATATACCATTTCTGTTTGAATCTTTCATTCAGCATATTGTTTTTGAAATTCATCCATGTTTTGCATATACCAATAATTTGTTCCTTTTTATTGGTAAATCATATTTCATTTTGTGGATATATATACACTGTGTTTATCCATTCACCCGTTGATGGCATTTGGATTGTTTCCAGGTTGAGGCTGTTGTGAATAAAGGTGCTATAAACATTTGTGCACAAGTCTTTGTGTGGACATACGTTTCCATTTCTTTTGGGTAAGTACCTAGGAGTAGAATGGCTGGTGTATATCTAATTTTTAAAGAAGCTACTGAATAGTTTTTCATATTGGCTACATCATTTCCCATTCCCACCAATGGTGCATGAGAGGTCAAGTTGCTCCAAATTCTTGTCAACATTTGGCCTTAATAAGTATTTTTAAATTTTAACCATTCTGATGAATGTGGAGTAATATCTCCCTGTAGTTTTGATTTTCCTGATGAATTAAAATGCTGAACACTTTTAATTTGAATTTATTTCAAAACCAGTTCACATTATCATGTCAAATAATGCTAGAATTCTAATGTGCAGAATGCCCATAGCTTTTAAAAATAGTCATCTAATTTGAACACCACAGAAATAATTGATAAATTTTACATGGAGCTTCTCTTTCCATGCTTCCTACCTCCCCACCATTCTCCACTCTCTACTCCAACTGGGTGATTCTTGGGCTTCAGGCTGCTCCTTTCTCATCCCAGGAACACAAACTCCTCCAGCAGCTGCACAAAGGCCCATCTTGCCCTGGCTGCTAAAGCAGATGCCACCATGGGGCATCAGTGTCATCAATGCTCTGTGCATGGCAGTGGAGCAGCAAGAGTGGATGTAGCTCTCCATACCCTGTCTGCCCGGGGCAAGAAAGTGTTGCACCATCAGACCCTGCTCCACTGGAGTCCCCATCAAGAAGAACTGAATGAAGAAACCTGTTTCTGGGTGAAGATTGCTGGCCCAAAGTCTATCCACTCTGGTGCTGCCTCTCTGCAGAATCTTGGGCAGAACTGTTACTATTTGAGTAACAGTAATGTGCTTTCACACTCTAATTGAGATGCTTTAGATCAGATTCTTTCCCATGTGTGGCTTATTATATAGATTTTTCAACGTTTTCAAGTAGGAATTTTCTCACAGTCTGTCTGCTTAAGGTTTTGAGACAAAACATTTAGTGGAGCTAATTCAAAAGATTTTGTATATATAATAGGGATATGTGGATAGACTCAATACATTGTGAATGATGAACATGGAAGAGATTTGCATGTTTTGATCTACAAAAATGTTTCCAGGATTCCCTAATGTTAAGATTATAATAGTCAGTGTGCAGAAAACAAAGCACCATAACTGATAGGCTCGAAAGCATTCTGTGCTTACCTTTGTAAAGTGTGATTGAAAAATGGAACAGCTTTCCTTTTGATTTTCTTTTCCATCTGGTTTTTACATTTAACAATCCAAGAGCTATATCATTTATCCCTCAGAATGGTCTCTTTTTTATTTGACTCCAATTTTTTTCTGAAGGTTGAAGCCTGTCCTGTGTTCTATAGGACTCTATTTCACATATCAAACATCCTTTTGGCTGATATTAGCATGGTAAAAGTTTTCTACTTTTGATATCTCTGATTTAAAATAAGACCCCCAAAAGATCACTTACAACAATGTTTTTAGCAGTGATATTGATGGCTAACACTTCATGATTGGTAAATTAGAATCTGTGTTTGTTCAGTTCAGTGAAGCATACATTTTACAAACAAAAATGAAGTTTCATTTACTATACAAAATAAGTGAATCAGTACACATTAATCACAATTACTTACTAAAATGCTATGATATGTAATTGAAAAAAATAAACAATAGATCCTCTGTTCTGAGAAACTTTTCATTTAAGAAAAATTGATTTTGTAATTCAAACCAGAAATTGCTCTAAATATTCAGCCCATATTGGCTCATTTTGTATGTCATTTTATCTGGGCAACTTGTTGACATTTTTGTGTTTGTAACTTCATAGGCTGTGGTCATTTATTACCCCGACATCACCCATCTGTGCATGCATTTGTCATTCTTCTGCTGAATTGGGCTCCAGTTGGGCAATGGAAGTTAGGGCTAGTGGAATAATACTGCTATATGAAGGATATCATTAGAGGACAGAATCTTACTTCAAAGACGAACCACATATGGTTTTGACTTTTATAAAGATGGCAGGTGGACATGAGGAAAAGGTTGATTTCAAATTTATTTCTATGATAGGAGGAACTTCTTAAAGTCTGAGGAAGATTAATTTTCAATTTGGAATTCCTAATAACTGAAACACGAGCAGGATTTTACAACTTCCTGAGGTAAATTTTCTGGATGACCAAGCTATCTTCATGGAAACCAGTGGAACAATTTAATGGAAGTCTCAGAATGATAAAATACTGACAAATGTTTGGTCAGAGAAGCTTTAGAAAGCCAACTCATGTAGAATACAACCCATTTGGAAAGTTTTAACTAGAGAATGTATAGAATTCGAGAGCTGAAAAATAAGTGATTTATTTTAAATGTGATCCAATAAAATCAAGCATAGTTTCAAAAATAAGTTTTAATTTTATAAGACCAATCTATTATATAACTCATCTATTTTTAATGCTGTTTGGCATATGGATGTCCTAAAATGTTAAAGTTTCTTTGGTTATGGTAACAATTGGAACTTTCTAAAACATTTTTTTCCTTCTGTACCAATGATACCTCCCATCAAAGAAGGGATACAAATTTGATAAACATATAATTATACACTTCATATGGAACCACAGATGACCTCATACAGCCAAAGCTGCCTTAAGCAAAAAGAACAAATTAGGAGGCATCAATTTACCTGACTTCATGCTATACTATAAGGCTGTAGTAACCTAAACAGCATGGTACTGGCACAAGAACAGAAACCAAGACCAATGGATCAGAACAGAGAACCCAGATATAAAACCAGAATCTTATACCATGTGTTTTTTGACAAAGCAGACAAAAACATACACTGGGGAAAAGAATCCTTATTCCATAAATGGTGCAGCTAAAACTGGACAGCCACATGAAGAAGACTGAAACAGGATCTGCACCTCTCACCACTCAAAAAAATCAACTCACAATGGGCAACAGACTTAAACCTAAGGCATGAAACCATAAGAATTCTAAAAGAAAATGTTAGAAAACCTCTTAAAGACATCAACCTAGGCAAATAATTTATGATGAATATCCCAAAGGCAACCACAGAAACAACAAAAATAAATAAATGGGACCTGATCAAATTAAAAGGCTTCTGCACAGCCAAGAAGCCTTGAGAATAAACAGAGAGAAAAAACAGACATGAGAACAAACAGAGACACCTACAGAATGGGAGAAAATATTGTCATGTTATACATCCGATAAAGAGCTGATAACTAGAATCTATAAAGAACTCAAGCAAATCAGGAAAAAAATGTCTTTTTCCAATCAAAGAAACTAGGGTTCCTTGGAGAAGTGGAGATTTCAGGCCTGAGTCAGGAATAGACAAGGTCACTAGAGCATCTTATGGTGTCAGAAAGTAAAAAAGTTCCTAAACAAAAAACAAAAACAATAGCAACATTAACAAGAGACAGTGTTGGAGATACATCAAATTCACACAGTAGCTAACTGAAAGAACTCTCAGTAGTCAATTTAAATTATAAAATAAATGATGTAATATTGGATTTTATAAATCCAATAAATGAAAGAGAATAGAAAAATCTCTATAGAATAGGTCAATAAATGGAAGAGAATAGAAAAAGCTCTCAAGCAGTAAAACTTCAAATAATTGACTTAAACAACCCAACCTCAAGGAGGGAGAAAATAATTCCCCATCCTTAAGTGTAGGCTGTGTATTATTACTTTCTTCTGCAGTATATAGTATGAGAAGGGATAAAATGAGTAATTTTACAGTGAAGAAACTTGACAAACCTCATCTTAGAAAGGTGATCAACAGCACCTAAGTGGACACATAGGAATTACATTTATTGGGTATTGGGCAGGTGGGAGCAGGGCGGAGGGGCCAGGTATATACATACATAATGAGTGAGATGTGCACCGTCTGGGGATGGTCACGCTTGAAGCTCTGAATTGAGGGGAGAGGGAGGGAAAGGGCATTATAAATAACCTTAAGATTTGTACCCTCATTTGCTGAAATAAAAAAAAAGGTGATCAAAATTAACGTCAAATGTGATAACTCGTTTCGATAGCAGGCACCCTTGTTAGGTGATTTGATTGTAATGTGTCTCAGTAAAGATCTCTTTATGTTTAATCTATTTGGGATTCATTTTGTTTCATGGATCTGGATGTTAATTTCTCTCTTCAGATTGGGGAAATTTTATGTCATTATTTCTTTAAATACGATTTCTGTTTCTTCTTTATTTCTCTTTCTTTTTCTTATTTAGGACTTTTGTAATGTGTATATTTCTTAATTTGATGATGTTCCATAAGTTTCATAGACTTTACTCATTATTTTTCATTCTTTTTTCTTTTTGTTCCTCTGACCTGGTAATTCCAAATGACCTGTCTTTGAGCTCACTGTCTTTTTTTTCTGTTTGGTTGAGTTTGCTCATGAAACTCTCTATGAATTTTTCAGTTCAGTCATTGTGTTTCTTCAGCTCTAGAATTTGTCTGGTTTTTAAATTTCTATATCTTTATTGAAGTTCTAATTTTGTTCATGTTTTGTCTTTCTGATTTTTATTGAGTTGTCTCTATGTTCTTTTGTAGTTCTTGAGGTTCTTTAAGATGATTATTTTGAATTCTTAGTCAGATAGTTTATAGATCTCAATTTCTTTAGATCAGTTACTGGTGCTTTATTTTATTCCTTTGGAGGAATGTGCCTTTGATTATTCATAATCATTGTGGTCTTGAGTTAATGTCTGTGCATTTGAAGAGGTAGGCACCTCTTCTAGTTTTTACAGATTGGATTTGGCAGGGAAAGCCATTCTTCAATCAGTTTATTCAAATATTCTGTGTGGAATGGCTGGGTAAGTTTCTGTGGGTGGGTTTGCTGCTGAAGTACTCAGACAAGCAGGCTTGGAACCTGGGTCTTCAGGTACAGTGTGGATTTTTAGTCTACGAGGATCATCCTGGCCCTGGGGTCTACTGGGTTGGACCTGGAGCCTGAGTCCATGGGGCAGGCCAAGTGCATGGGTCTTCAGAGATGGACCACTTTCTGAGTTCCTAAAGTTTGGCTTGGTGCTAAGATCTACTAAGACAGGCTGGCAGAGAAAGTCACTCTTCAATCAGTTTATTCAAAGATTCTGGGTAGAATGGCTGGGGCAGTTTCTGTGGGTGAGTTTGCTGCTGAAGTCCTGAGACAAGTAGACTTGGCATCTGGTCTTCAGGTTCAGTGTGGATTTTGAGTATGTGAGGATCATCTTGGCCCTGGGGTCCACTGGGTTGGACCTGGAGCCTGGGTCCATGGGGCAGGCCTACTGCATAGGTCTGCAGAGATGGACCACTTTCTGAGTTCCTAAAGTTGGCTTGGTGCTGAGATCTACTAAGACAGGCCTTGAGCCTAGAGCCACAGGGTCCACCTGGGGCAAGAGTGGGTCTAGAGTCCCGGTTCATGGGTGCTGGCCTGGTGCTTGAGTCTTCAGTGTCTTTCCTGGAGACTGGGTTTTCGGGGGCCATCCCTGTGTTGGGATAGGCCTGGAGCCTTGACCATGGTGGCCAGCCTAGTGCTACGTTGGACCTAGAGCCTTGCTTGGTCTATGGGTACTGGCCTAGTGCCAGGGTTCGTTGGTGTGGGTTTGGTCCTAGGGTCTGCTGTGAAGTTGGGTGCTCACTTCACTCTCCTTTCCTTATGTGGAGGGTGTCTTTCTCCCTGCTGTACTGCACAGGCTTGTCGGAATAGTGACACAAGTAATGTGAAACTGTCCTTCCTATCCTCCTTAACACATCTTTTATTATTTCTGTGCTCTACCAAAGTACTTTAATCTCTCATCTGGATTTCTTAGGTCTTGTGAAGTTATTTTTATGCATGAATGGTTGTTCAAATGGATGCTTCTGCAAGGGGACAAGTGCTAAATCCTCCTACTCTGCCATCTTGCTGATGTTACTAACCTACCTTTGACAGGATTTGATGAAAATGACACTTTGCCTCTGAAGTCTATTTTCCAGAATTTATAATCGAAGTTTAATCATGATCAGATAAGCCTCAATTCTACAAAATACCTGAACAGTATTCAAAACTTTCAAGATCATCAAAAGGAAGCAAACTTTGAGAAACTGTCATGGTCTAGATGAGCCTCAGAAGACATACTGACTAATGCTACGTAGTATCTTGATGGGATATTGGGACAGGAAAAAAAAAGACATTAAGTGAAAACTAAGAAATAAAATATATACTTTAGTTAATAATGTATCTATGTGGCTCATTAATTATGTCAAATATGCCATATACGATGTTAACAATGGGGAAACTGAATGTAGAGTATATCAGAACTCTCTGTACTATCTTTACAACTTTTCTAAATCTAAAGCTATTCTAGAAAGAATAGCTGCTTTTTAAAAAAGTGTGTCTTGGTGTAAACTGAAATAATTGTGAAGTTAGCAATGAGCAGAAATAGGAAACAAAAGATGCTGCATAGACTTGGGGAGATAGGCAATATAATGAATTTCATTTGATCTATTAGTCTCTTTCCTAGTCTTTTTTTTTTTCTCAAATATGTTCTACACAAGGAAAGCACTGACTCTAAACTGTGACTCACAATAAACTTAAAATATATACATAAAAATTCAGTAAATAGAATTAAGTGATATATATATTATATATATCTTCAATAAATATTTCTGAAAGAAATTTAAACAAAACATATGGAGAAATATACAATATTTTTTTATTTTGAAGACTCACTATTGAACAGATGTGAATTCTACCCAAATTTTATCTGTAGATTTAATACAATCCTATTCACAAGCTTAGCCAATTTTTTATTATAGAAATGAACAAGGTGGTTCTGAAATATATTTGTCAAAGGACCAGAAATAGCCAAGACAATCTTGATAAAAACTGGAGTTGGAGGATTAACAATGATAGATATTAAGATTTAATACAAAGTTCCAATAATCAGCAAGTAGAACATAAATATAACAGTAGACCTCAATAGAGAATCTATATACAAATGTATTTAGATATACATTTCTATCTTCCTATTGTGTTTGGTATACATTTTTAGATATTTCCTAACATAAAAAGAGTGCTTGCATAGTGTACTCAATGATTAACTATGAAAGCAGTGGCTAGTTAAATAATACAACTATTTCCTGAAAATTTCGCTGATCACTGTAATTCTTTCTTCCTTTATTGAACTAGTGTTGATTGTCTACATTCATCACCCATTTTTCATTTTTTTTAGTTTAAAGGGTCTTGAAAGTGTGGTTATCTTACATTTTTATTGTCTAAAAGATCATTAAGACAATATTGTTTACTCAGAAAAAGGTCCTTTCCCAGTACCCTTAGCTTCCCTCTCCTAAAACAATCACACCAACAAAACCAAACTAAGCCAGGCCATGTTTAACTAAATCAGGTCAAATGATATGCAAATGAAACAAAACTAAAATTCAACATAGCAAGTTTCATAGCCCTAAGTTTTCTGTTTACACTTTATAAACTATTTATTAATATCATTCTTATTCCTATATCTCTAAATATGTCAACTGTCAAAAAAAGATTTGAGGCTGGGCGTGGTGGCTCATGCCTGTAATCCTAGTACTCTGGGAGGCCGAGGCGGGTGGATCCTTTGAGCTCAGGAGTTTGAGACCAGCCTGAGCAAGAGTGAGACCCCGTCTCTACTAAAAATTGAAAAATTAGCTGGACATGGTGGTGCACCTCTGTAGATCCAGCTACTCAGGAGGCTGAGGCAGGAGAATGGCTTGAGCTCAGAAGTTTGAGGTTGCTGTGAGCTATGATGACACCGCAGGACTCTAGCCCAGGTGACAGAGAAAGACTCCATCTCAAAAAATTAAAAATAGGCCGGCCGTGGTGGCTCGTACCTTAATCCTAGCACTCTGGGAAGCCAAGGTGGGCTGATTGAGCTCAGGAGTTCAAGACCAGCGTGAGCAAGCAAGACCCCATCTCTATTAACAAAATATAAAGAAATTAGCTGGACAACTAAAAATATATAGAAAAAATCAGCTGGGCATGGTGGCTCAACTACTTGGGAGGCTGAAGCAGGAGGATGGCTTGAGCCCAGGAATTTGAGGTTGCTGTGAGCTAGGCTGATGCCACAGCACTCTAGCCCAGGCAACAGAGCAAGACTCCGTCTCAAAAAAACCAAAACCAAACAAACAAAAAATCAAATTTGTAAATTTGCTTTGAAAATAACTTGCTGTATTTCTAGAAACAACCTAGGGTGTTCATTCTGAGAAAGTTACTGAAAGCTACTTAGGGGAGACCTAGGGACCTTGGCGAAACGTCTTTGTAGAACTTTCTGGAGACAAACTCTAAAAATCCATGTCCACTAGCCTTAGCAATTTAACAGTAGAGAAAACTTCTGAAGGATCTGTTTTCCAAGCAAAATTTCTGAGACATTTAAAAATATTAGACACATAACCCTGGTCCCTGGTGGGATTTCTTAAAAAAAAAAAAAAGGAAAAATAAAAAAGGTGGAATCGATGGATTAGGTAAAAGTTAAAACTGAATATTTAGGGCATTTCAACAAGCACCAAATCAATTATATTACTTTTTCTACTCTTCACTTACAACCATATGGGGCTGTCAGGTAGCCTCATGGCCTCAGCCTTTTTTAAAACACTGTCAAGAAGGAATTGTCCAGATTGTCAAGAACACATGCTTACACCACTGTACAACATTCGTATGAGGAATGCAGCTGATACAACAACGGGTAAAATTATTAGCATGCAGGAAGTCCGTAAGTACGAATAGCTCTGGGATAATGTAAATGTTTATAATGCACAGTCTGCAGTTAGAGATTTCACACCTTTTTCACACCAAACACCTAATTTATTAATTTTTTATTTTTTTCTAGAAAATATTTCTTTTATATTACATTTGCAATGTCAGAATATTTTCAGACACTGGAATATATTTTGGTCCTTTCAAATTTTAAAACTCCTACCTATGTCTCTAGGTGTTCCTCTTTCACTCCTTACAGATCTTTACAAATGGAAAGTCATTAAAGAGTTCTATTGTTTCACCATCACATAAGAAATATGAAGGGGTAGGGAGGGAATTCACAATAATTTTAGATTATGGAAATGGTATTTTGGGCATTTGTGCACCATCTGGGGGATGGTCATGCTGGAGACTCAGACTTGTGGGGGGAGGGGGGAATGGGCATTTATTGAAACCTTAAAATCTGTACCCCCATAATATGCTGAAATTAAAAAAAAAAAGAAAAAAAATGGCAGCTGAGTTTATTCATATATTTTGAGTATTATCAGAGTTTCATTTATTTGACTAATCACTGTCAGTGGCATTACCAAAGATAAATAACATAGCTTCTGGCTTCATAGTGCTTACCAGTTAACCTGACACAATAGATGAATAAATATCCATGTATTCTAATTTTAATGGAAGAACTCTGAAATGAAAATGAAATATCATTCTATTGGAGAAAACCCAGGACTTTAATTTTGTGGGGTTTTCTTCTATCATACATTGTTCAAATGTGAACTTCAATGTTTATGCTCACTCTGTAATCACCTAAAGATGTTCATTTAATCTTTGTCATGCTAATTCTGTACCATCCTTTGTACTTGAGCATATTGTTCCTCTATGGAAATATATATATGTATATTTTAATTCTCAATGGTTTGTTTTTGCTGACATTGTGTTATTGAGTCCTGATAATTTTCCTGAGTCATTCTGGACCCTTTGAGGCGTGAACACAGGGATTTCTGGTGTGTTGAGATAATGTATCCAAGGAATTGAGTATGAAATGGCTTGTTGCTGAAGAGGCCCTGACTTATGTGCTAAGATAATTTTATTTTGTTCACATCTTGCATACATCCTTCTAATATCTAGATATTTCATTCAAAAAGAGGACAACTGCAAAAGGATATCTTTGATTTTAGCTGTTTACATACAGTCGGCATTAGTGCTTGGGACAATACAGACAACTATTCCAGTAGGAGTTCACCAGTCACCAACATACTTTGCAGATGACAAGGTTTGGGTCGTGAGAGCAGCTGACTTCCAAGTGTCATTGTGATTCTGACATGCTGTGATCCCATGGCTGCTATTAAATAATCAGGAAGCTTAAGGGCACAGATAAGTAAACAGCCAAGTAAAGCCGCAAGGATCCCAAACCTGAAGAAGAGCCAGCAATGATTTTGAGTTTGTTCACATATAGAAATCAGATGATGATTTATTTACCTCTTTACTCATCTCCATCCATAGAAAATGCCATGAGTGACTGATCTATATTTTCCCTTTGGTAATTTCTTCAGATACTATGGAAGAGAGTGGGTATGACATAACACAGCTCCTCCCTGTTCTGTGGGGAATCATATACCCGCTTACGATGCTCCAAGCTCAGATTAACAAACAGGTAATCTGGATTCACGAGAGATGCTCCTGTGACAGCCAGCTCACTTCTTTTATTCTCCCTCTCATTGTAAAGGCTAGTTTGGAATTCATTTGTTTGGAGTCTTTATTTGGTAATTTTTTTTTTCAATTCTATTTAAATAGCTAGTGACTTCTCATTTTTTTTTAAGTTTAACAATGTTACTGCTTCTGTCTCACTAAGCCATTCAAATGAAGGCAAGTGTACTTAGAAATTCCTCTGTTAAAATATTTGGTTATAAGTAAGCTGCAGAACAATGCATACGATATATTAAAGGGCAAGAACAAACCATTAGCAACATCAACTTGAACCTTAAACTAGTGATAGCGGGAACACTTGGCACCCTCCAAAAGTCCTGCAGGTCTTTTTGACGGTTCAGTGTTTGGCTCTTCACACTGGCTAAGAAACATACAGAGCTGCTGCTGCAGATTGGAGAAAGAGCTTGAGGTCAGAGGTCGACACAGTGAGGGAGTTTGCTCTTTAAGAGGTTATCTGTGGATCTGCAAAGCCAAAGTGTAATGGGGTTTTGTGATGTGATTTTAGCGTGTAATTGTATATGATCTTAGGTAGCTTCAAAGACAAGCTTGGAGGATTTTTCTAGCCTGTTTGTGATAGCAATTTTAGGGATCATGTGAAATCTTGGATTGACAATTCAGAATGATCAAAAATAGCCACAGAAGTGATGCAGCAAGTACTTGATTCACTCTAATTATAATTTCAGCACATTGATTTTAATGTAATGTGTTCCTTCTTTTTAGGACATTACATGGGTTAGGAAAATAAAGCTACTTAGTTTTCATGGCTAGTATCAGCATAGCCAGTTTTATATCATCATCATGGTTCTCTTTGAACTTGAGTATTACTGAATCATTATAAAGAAAGAAAAAATGTGAGAGCATTGCAATTGGTTGTGTAGTTTTGTTTGTTTTGACACTAAATTTAAGTTTCTGATTCTGGAATATTCTAAACAATGGGAAATAAACATTTCCTTATTGTTTTAGTTGTTTAGGGTTGCCTTGATTAAGCTGTCACTGCTGTCAGTTATGTTCTTATAAGCCTGGTTGGATCTATTTCATGTTAGGAAAAAGCTCAGATAAATCCAGGAAAGCTTAATGTTTATCCAATGTGAAAATAATTACTCAAAAGTGTTATTCTTAATCCAGATAATTAGAGTGAGGAAGGAAAGATCAGTGTCATTGTGAATTATGCCCCGGCAATTGACTCTTGGTCCTTGTAAGTTTCAGGTGAAGATGTGAATGGATAAAGGTTAGATTAAACATAATCCAAAGTAGCTGCAACCTTAATCTGTTATGATACAAGGATGATCACTTAAAAAGAGCTGGATTGTGGGATTGTTTCTGGTTGGATAAGATGCCGCTCAACTGGGACTAGTCTTAAAACACGCTTAGCACCATGTCACTGCAGCTGTAAGCACTTGTGCACGACTGCAGCCTGCCACAACTCACAGGCGCTCCTGGGCTCAAGATGTACATTGCAGTATCACACTTTCACGATCTCTGGGCTTCACATTAACATGCCTTCCAACTGCGTGGAAAAATATTTCCTGTGACCTTTGTGGCATCTCTTCTTGGTTGTAATAAGCATGGATTTGGAACCTGCTAAAACTCTGGTAAAAAGTATTCAGCCATTAAGTTGTACAATTAGGGGATATACTTGTAATCGAGGTTATTTTTGCTCTGATTCAACACAGAGACTTATATTTTAAGTGTCATTTTTTAAGGTAATAAGCAACATCTTAGAACATTAATTCTCTGTTAAGTATTTTGAAAATGAAGTTAGGTCTTTCTAAGTATTTCTGTAAGGTCGAAAAAAAATTTTTGAAGTATGATTAATGAGATCCAAAAGGCTTTTAAAGGCAGCATGCAAAATCCGGCCATTTTTAATTGAAAGGAAGAAATATTTGCAGTTTCATCTGTTTCTTTCAATAAATATTAGAAGTTTAACATACTTAATTTCTGAATGGCAAAGTTAGTTTGCTTTGATAACAGAAAATGGAACCAAAAATATTTTAGCACTTATTATGGGAAAAATTGCCTAAGTTGAAATGTACAGCTATTTTATGACATATCAATTTTAATTAGAGCTTGAACACTCATGATTTGTTATAGCTGTTTATTCCTCTCCCCAGTAAAATTATATTGCACCAATTTATTGTTGCTAAATAAGAAAATAACTAATGAAATGTACAAAGCAAATAATGCTATCATTCTTTAACAGATGCTTAGCTTTACTTGGAATAATCAGTATTCTAAAAGGTTAGTTTAAATATTTTAATAAATTATATTTTAATAAATGTCATTAAAATATATGAATATACTTTTAAGCTTCATTGAAATCCAAATTTACTCTATCCAATAGTTGCTGTCCTTGGATAAATATATAACACAATATGTGAATGCTATAAATGAAACAGACATGTTTCTAGTTACATTAATAGCTTCCATATGTATTTGCACAAAATTTGTTTTTCAAAGGCCATCAGCATTTGTTGAGCATTCACCAACCCTATTTAGGCACTTGATCCATATTTTCACAGTATTTACTGTCATTAATTTATGCAACTGACATCTTACTAAGGACCTATTATGTGGCAGAACAGTGGTACAAGGGCTATGAATATAGGAGTGAGAAAAACAAAGTCCCTATCCTCATGAAGCTTACATTCTTGTGGTTACAGAGAAAATATAAAATAAAAAGTAAATGTACCATATGGAATGGAATGGCAAATGCAATGAAGAAAAATGTATGGTTGGAGGTTTAGGAATGGGGCATGGTGGATTGCTATTTAAAATGAGAAGATTAGGGAGGGCCTCAAAGAGAAGACAGCATTTGTACAAAGACTTGAAGGATGTAAGAGAATGGGTCGAGTGGCACTCTTTTCTGAGAGTGTACATGCTTCTGAATAATTACTCTTTATTGGTAAATAGAATAATTTACTAGGTGAATTTTTCATTAGATATTTGAAACATAGTTATCATTACCAGATTTACTGATGAGTTTGGCTAAGGTAATAGCTTTTTCTTTATATTTGAAAAATATTCAAATTAAACAACCTTTAATAAGTTATAGCTCTAAAATATTTGTAAATACATTGTGCTTTTGACTTCGGAAGGACATCAATGTGTCTCGTTATCTTCCAAGTAATGCGGGAAAACATGGCTCTCGATCTTCAAGAAGATACATTTGTATTCTTATAAGGAAGAATAAACGTAAGGAGGAAGAATGCCTCTTGGTGTTTGTGCAATTGTATATCAATGCTACAGGGCTGGGGAATTGTGTTGCCATTGTGTGTTCTATCACCTAGAGATGTGTGTCTCCAACCAGCCTTTCCTTGAGCTAGATGACATAATTAAGTATGATATACAGTGTGTAGAAGTCTCATCCATCTGACTTGACTAGAACTCATGTTTTTCACTGAATTTTTAGGACATTGTTTTGTTGTAAATACCCCAAGAAATGTTATACTTTAAGTTTTTGTCATTCATTTAACATTCAGTATAAATATATTTGCCAAATAATTACTGGAGGAAATAATTTGCTAAGGAAGAAAAAGAAATGAATGTGAACTTACCCATTCCCAGACAAAGAGAAAAAGGTAAGGGATACAACTGAGAGAAGAACACTTACAGAAAAGGGAAGTTGAAGTTACTAAAGACAACATTTAACTGCTATACATCCCTAGCTAATGGGTTTCTAGGACAAGCAGTAGCCAATGGACTCCTTAATAGAAAAGAGAGAATAAGGCATAATACGCAGATAAAGTCAGATGAGAATGCAGCAATCCAGAGCAGAAGTGACAGACTTTGCCCAGCTTCATACACACAATATCATCAGAGCTCAAAGCAGCCCCAGTCCAGTGCACTTTTATAGAAAACAGCTGATGCAGACAGTCCTAAATGTATAAACAGTGTTTGATAGTCAGCAAGCTTCTAATTTTTTCTAAGGAATAAAAATACAATGAATAGTTAGGTTCAAAATAAAGCTGAGCCGTAACAATCCTGAGCTGGTACCATAATCAGATTTGAGCAGCCACAAATCCTGAATCTTCTCAAACCCTCCTGTGTATTTCCTGCCTCTAAGACTTGACTCTCACTGAGAGGTCTAAGAAGAGACAGGGGGAATGATGGGGTGGAGAGGAGCTTCAGGCATGGGCAGTTCTTTGGAGGTGAGAGCAGGGAGGTGGGTGGACAGTCTGGGCACTGGACTCACCATCAACAGCGTCCACAAGTGTGGAGGGCAGGTGAGGCAGCAAATGAGGATGGCATGACATGGGCAGAAGTGACAGCAACACTATTATTGCTGACAGTCAATCAAATGTACTTTAGGTAGATGTGGTTGACACCACAGTACCCTTCG
Source organism: Mirza zaza (assembly GCA_008750895.1). Classification (NCBI taxonomy): domain Eukaryota; kingdom Metazoa; phylum Chordata; class Mammalia; order Primates; family Cheirogaleidae; genus Mirza; species Mirza zaza. Next base: position 49,304 of record VSMD01011370.1, on the reverse strand, counting down.
TTGTTCCTTGGGACAGGGTGAAGGACTTGGTTAGTTCAAAAGTAGAATAAAAATGCAATGTTATAATTTTTAATGATTTGTTTAAACATAATTACTTGTTCACTTAAAACAGCTAAATCCTCCCTTACATGCAGAAAGCAAGTTAGTAGTCATTGAACCTCATAATTACAGGATATAGACATTTAGATAAGACATCCATCAGGATTCAACCGAATTTTTGAGTATTTGCCATGGTAGAAGTCATTGTAACTTAGTACATTTCACAAAGACTAAAGAAAGGCACCACATAATCACCTCAATTGATTTAATATGGAAAAATAGAAATGATTAGTATAAGAAGAATGCAAAACAACTTCATGAATATAAAAATATTATCTATTTTATTTTGACAGTTCTAAGGTGTATCTTATAATTGTTTGTATCTCAGATTCGATTACATTTAATTAAAGGTGATCTGCTATGGCCAGTCCTTTAAATTAAGAAATGAAGGACAAATGCGATCATTATTACTCTTCATGACTCAACTTCCTCTGGAAGTTATTGCCAAGGAAAAAAGACAAAAACAGATATAAATTTCAGGAAGGGTACAAATCTATTATTAGCAGATTATGTGGTTGTTTTTCTAAAAAACCCAAGAGAGTCAGCTGATAAACTATTAGAACTTATCAGGGGATGCATTAAGTGGCAGAATATAAAATAAATATGAAATATTAATTACCAATTAGAGCTTTGTTACATGCTCTGACAAATCATTTCTTTGCTTTGTAAACAAAGAAATGATGCTTCTATTGAAAAATAAAAAAGAAATTATTGTTTTAAAAATTATTCTTGCTAAAACACCATAAGCATAATGAAAAAGCAAGTAATATCTTGGAAAAATATTAGCAATATATGTATGCCAGACAGAGAAGTAGAATTCTTAAATATACAGAACTCTTAAAAATTAGAAGGGAATAGGCTCCTTAGGAAAATGGCCAAAAAATATGAAGAGGTAAATCACAAAACACTAATCTGTGGGAAAAAGAATGCTCAGTTTCATTGATGTCAAAATTTAAATAGCTATAAGGCACCATTTATCTTCTGTGATTGTTATCTCTTAATGTGTAATAAATTTCCCAAAATTCAGTGGCTTAAACAATGAACAGTTACCACCTCGCATTTTCTGTGCACAAGGAATCCAGGTATGGTTTAGACGTGTCCTCTAGCAGAGAATTTCTCAGCAGGCTGCAACGGCGATACCAGCTGGGATGGTATCATCTTAGGATTCTGCCCTGGGAAGACCTGATCTGAATATCACTTCTCTGCTGTAGGCAGACTCTGTTTCTCACCGGCTGTTGGCCAGGGGATATCAGTGACTTACTCACCCGGTGGGGATTTCATAGGGATTCTTACACTGGCAGCTTTCCACAAAGTGTGGAAAGAGGGAGAACAAGGGGGAGAGAGAGAAAGAGAGAGAGAGAGAGAGAGAGAGAGAGAGAAGCCAAGTTGCAAGCCACTGTCTTTGTGTAACCTAACTTTGGAAGTGACATCTATTGCTTCTGCCATATTCTGTTCAGTAGAAGCAGATCAGGAACTGCTATGGGAATGTTTTTGTCCCCTGCAAAACTCACGTTGAAACTTAATCCCCAATGCAACAGTGTTGGGGGGTGGGGCCCGATGGGAGATGTTTAGGTCATGAGGATGCCAGCCTTCATGAATGGCTTAGGTGTGAGGAAGTGGGATTGCTGCCTCCTACTTTTTTGCCGCTTGAGGACACAGCTTCTGGCTCTCCACAGGATGTGGTGTTCGAGCCACCATCCTGGAAGTGGAGACTGGGCCTTTACCAAACACCAAACCTACCAGCACCTTGATCTAGGACTTCCCAGCCTCCAAAACTGTGATACATAAATTTTTACTCTTTATAAATGGCCCAGTCGGTGGTATTTTGTTGTAGAGGCACAAAAGGTATTAAGAAAGGGACTGGGCACAGCCCAAGGGGAGAGGGTCACACAAGATGCGGATACCAAAGAATAGGAATCCCTGGGGTCATCTTAGAATCTGTGTGTTCATGCTTCTTATTAAACAGCCAAGATTAAAAATATAAAAATAAAGCAACTGATGAAAATTTTGTGTTGTAAATGGTAATGTGAAATATACAGTGGTAAGGGGATGCATTGTATGTATAAACTTTCTGGAGAATATTTTGTATAAAGAGCAATAAAATGTTCATATTCTATAATTACATTTCCAGAAATTTATCATAAGGATAAAATAAGAACACACAGAGACGTTTATAAAGGAATGTTCATCACAGTCTTATTTGTAATAACACAAATACTAAGTCACTTTAACAAAGAATTAGTTAAATCAGTATGATAGAATATTTTATAGCCAGTTTATGAGGTTTCCAAAATATATTCCACAGTGTTAGAAAAAGCTCACAATTTTTTAAATGAAAGAAACAAAATACAAATTACTGTGTAGTATAACTTTGATTATCTATTGGAAAGAATATATATGTATGTAAATATATACATAGAGAGAGGGAAATAAAAGAGACAAAGAGAAAGACAGATACAGTTTTATATGTCAAACTATTACAAGGATATACCTTTGGGCAAGAAGATTAGTAGAATTATGAACAGAACTTTTAAAAACATTGTTTTGATTGTAGAACTTTCTATGTATATAAAAAGGAACTTTCTCAACATTTTCCTTTGCTTCTTCATTTTATTTTGCCAATGCAAAGTAGAGGGTTGTGATTTAACATAAAGACATGATTAGCTATGTTGGCAACAGTATGCCCAGCCATTCTAATTGGTGGTATGCCACATGATGGACAGGACCAGAGCTATGGCATACCACAGAACTGAGAGCAGTTTCCATACCTCAAAGCCCAGTATTAGTCTTGGCTAAAATACTACTTGATGCTGACAAATGCTATACTTTAAAAGTAATTTCATGTTGGCATATATTTAACATCATTTGGTGCATTTTAGCTAAAGTTACTGAGTTTTAGCTATGTTTCTCATATGAATCTAGCATAAATCTGCTTTCAAAAGTCAAATGTCTCCCCCATCATCAATTAAAATTTTTCAAATCACTGTGATTTGTTTGAATTAGAGTAGGTAATCATTTGAAACAAAGAGCTCAATCAGGAAAATGCTTATTCTTTACTTTCATGGATTGAGATATCCACTTAGAGATCTCACCTCTACTTAAGTCCAGCCCATTACCTCATCCTGTAGAAATCATTCTTTAATATCTGCCTCTCTTGCTAAACTGGGAGAAACATGAAGGCAAGGACAATATCTGCCTTGCTTATCTTTCTGTTTCCAATACCCACGGTATCAGGAACATTTCAGGGACACGATATTTCTTTGTTAATTGAATGAATAAATGAAGCTCTGAGCATTTGAGTCTCTTTATGGTAACATGCCTGGGACTGTTCACTTTGTTTCTGTTCTAGCCTCCCCAAAACAGGAAAATTCAAAATCAACAATAATAGTCTTTTAGTTTTGATAACATTCCTTTTCCCAACCTTTCCAACTTTTCATCTCCCTACCTGCAAAGTACCAAGAAAGTAAGATAGTTGTCTAAATAACCAACAAAAGAATAGCCAATTTTGGCGGGAAAATTGCTTGTTTTATTTAGTCAAGTAATACAAAATAATAGGTGTATCTGAAATTCTGAACCCTTTTCAGAAATTTGGCTTATTGGTTGGTTTTCTTTGGTCACCAAGTTTCTATATATACCAGTCTCCCATGGAGTTCAATTTCAATGTTTATGTGTGTGTATTTGACTATGACAGGCAAATGATGGCTCCCAAAGATATCATGCTCTAACCTCTGGAACTGTGACTATGTTACCTTACATGGCTAAATAGATTTTGTAGATGTGATTAAGGGTATAGATTTTGAGACTGGGGATACTACCCTGGATTATCCTGTGGGCCCGATATAAACATATGATTTTATGAAGTCCTAAATTATAAGATAATGAATTATGTTCTTTTAATTCACCAAGTTTGTAGTAATTTGTTACAACAATAATAAAAAATAAATGTGGTGATATCTTTAGTTTAATTCATGTGACTCTATAAGCTTAGTTCCAAAAACAGTTATTTTAATAAAAAACATTTATTCAAAAATTATATCTTCATATCAGCTTACTGTTTGGACAAGTAAATTTAAATACATATGGACTTTTTAAATGGACTCTATTAGTTTAAAAAAACCAATCTGGTAGGCCAGATGGAATTTTAATAGGTAGTGCCAGATTCCTGCTACCTTTTTGGGGGTTTTGTGGGAATTATGCACAGTTGCATTAGGAATATATGTAGCTGTGGACCCATGGACGTGTTTTCCTTGACTGAGGAGATGAGGAGTACAGGAAGGGGTGTGGGAGTTGGAAGCTGACTTGGTATTTGTGGTCAGGTTGCTGAAATATTTGGTGGCTTGTTGATTTTATATATGACTCTTTTAGTCATAATCTCTTGGCATTGTAACAGTACCCTTCATCTGGAATTTTCTAATATTTGACTTGTTAATATCAACATGGGAATAAAGAGATGAAAACAAGAAACTTGATGGTTAAATAAATTATACAAGATTATGGTTAAGATTGAGTTAGAGGTTGAACTTTGGTTTCTTTTATTTCTACTTCTATTATTTAACTACAAGGTGGAAAAAAAGTAAAAGCTCAAAAAGTTTTAAAGCAACAATTTTTAGCACAAATTCCTTTTTCTTATAAAGTGTTTCTATTTAAGAAATTTTGTAAGATTTCAACTGTTTGAAGTAATGCATATCTTCAAATTCAGAAAGAATTTATTCTTCCATTTGGTATGTGTATCCATTTCCTGTAACTGCTATAACAAGTCTCTATAAACCAAGTGCTTGAAACAACACATATTTATTCTTCTAACAATTCTGGAGGTCAGAAATCTGAAATAAATGTTAGTTGCTAAAATCAAGGTGTCTGCAGAGTTGGCTCCTTCTGGAGGCTCTAGGTCCAAATCTATTTCCCTGCCTCTTCCAACTTCTAGTGGCTGCTCTCATGCCTGGTCTCAGGAGCCCAGCACTCCCATCTTTTGCTCCTCTCATCATATCTCCTTCTCATTTGCTTCCGTATTTTGTTGCATGTGTCTTAGAAAGACCAAAGGCATGTTAAATGATATAGGAGAATGTTTTGATTTATTGGAACTAATAGTAAAAATCAAGCATAAATTATGTATACAGTTTATGCTCATGTTTGATGTGTGTAATATAGGAACCACTTTATTAAATTAAAAATATAGACAATGTTTTCCAAAAAGAAAAAAATACCCAAGTTCTATCTAAAAATATTTATTTAACCTATATTCATTCCAAAAATTATTTCAAATAATTTTTAAGCCAAAACACTTGAAACTTGTTTCAGTATAAATATAGTTTAATTCAAATCATCAGAAAAAAATAAGAATGTGTTCGAGGTATCTAGACATTATACAGGATTGTGAGCTAAGAATGGGTATTACTGTACAATAAATAACACACAAAGATACACACAGATGCACATACACATATATAGACACATATGGAGATATATGTGTGTATGCATATATATTTTTAGTTTTATTTCTATTTTTATAACCTTGCAGAAATTTTATCTTTTTTGTTTATTAAATGTTCAATATAATAAATATGTGATGTTTTGTTATTTTATGCACAAAATATTTTCATAATGTTAAAAACACTAGGCCTATCATGTTACATTAATATATTATTTAAACCATGGCCATAGAAAATGTTCCTTTATTAATATATGTGGAACTTCTCTACTCACTAATGTTGAATGATATTTTCATATTCTGTGATATTTCTAAATAGGGTATAAAATCCATTCACTATATTCCTGACACTAGAAACTTTTCCACCATCAGCTATTACAATACATAATTTGACAAAACTTCCATTTGTTGTTTATTGGAACCCACAGAATGAGTTCCAACAACTTAATAGGTAATTAAATCTTTACAGATAATTGGATTTATACAAAATGTATGTTCCAATCTGGTTTTAAGAAGAAATTATGTTCGTTTAGTTGTAATCTTTTTAAGCATGCAGACATGTTATCTGATACTCATTTTGGCTTACAAACAAAATGTTCTGATCTTATCACTAAAAACCACCCACAAATACTACAAGTGGTTACATATCTTGTGAGAAAAAAATATAATGTTATTTTTCCTAATATTATGTAGAAGAAAACTGTGAACCTTAACTTTGCATTGTTGAAAGATTACACTAAGTTTTGTAATTATTGTGTTCTTTAAAAAAAAGATTGTATTGAAGTCTAATCTTCAAAATTAAGAGTCTAGCCAAAAGCTTTTGAGTGTACAAACTATTTCATTCATCCATTATATGTTTGGATAACAGTATTATGTACGTGTGTATATGCATGTATATACAAACAGATATGTGTATACACACATATTAATTCAAATACATACCTTTTATGAAATAGGGTGATATAAGAATTAATTAATTAATTAAAATAATCTGAATCAGGATATGCAGTACAGATACCACCTAATTTTTTAGTAGACTCTATTAGCATATATTTGATAATCCACTGTAATATGAGAAAGAGGAAAGCATTGTTTTTTCTTTGACATAGAACAGGGAAATGATTGAGCTGAAAATAACAGAGTGGAACAAGTATAGAACACAAAGAAAAAGATGGATTGCTTTTCTGTGCAAGTGTTCCAGGCAAGGGGCAAATTGATGTGTTTAGCCTGATCCTAGAGTGCCTCCCAGATTTGAAACTGTCAAAGAGAAAGTTCTTTAAACAGAATTGTCTCAATAAGCACTCGTGACTATGATTTATCCTCTGAGCTTGGCTACATGTGTTTGAATTATTTCTTATACTATCATGAAAGAAAAGACTAATAGTCAGGATGTTAATTACCACTAAACTCAAATAGTCTCTGAAATAGATTGCTAATCTAGCGCCTTGCCACCAGGTACTTTAATTTAGTACAGTAGTTAGGATTGTAAATATCCAATGTCTTTTATTATTGTCTTACAAAGTGAAGTCAAACTTCTTTTGGAACCTTGGAGACTTGGAAGCATTTCTTCAAATATGGCATCATTAGGGCTACACAAGCACAAGTGAAAGTCTATTTAAAACTATCCACTTTCCTAACCAATCTTCTCTTAATCTCTTTACTGGATTAACCAATACTCTCCCTCCCATTTGTGAAGAAGAATGACTGAGAAGATCTGCACATATTCTGCTCCTGTGAGCTGAATGGCATATCCCTAAATGCCTTTTTGTTTATAAAATATTTTTATGCTGATTGTGTTTGTTATAGTAATTCCATAATTTAGACAAACATTAATCCAATAAAATCCAAGTGAATAAAAACATTTGGATCTATGAGAATTAAGTTGAATACCACCTGATGGGTAAGAGTCATTCCATCTACATTCTTTCCTAAAACTCCATGAAAGGAAAGGACTAAAAGTTGTGCATACACAAGGACAAATAAAGTGAGAAAGGAGACAGAAGCAGATGGGTAATAACATAGATGAATATGTGGTAACTAAATTGCAAAATCAGAGAAAGTTAAAATCTAAGCAATCGTAACAGGAGGGCATTAGGAAGCAATGCAATTTTTATTACAGAATTTTGAAAAAGTTCAAGAATTTTAAAGACCAGACAATTTCAGGAAAAGAAGTGAGCAGGTGGGGCTGAGAACAGAAGGACTAGTCGGAAATCAGTACAAGGAGGATTACAAGTGCTGATCTCTTCTCTCACCCATGCACTCTGGCAACTACTTTCTGACTGCATAGGCAGAAGACTGGATGTTTGCAATATGGTGATGTCCAACCAGACCAGTTCTGTGCTCAGGGCTGATAGACACTGCTGTGAACAGTGGAAGGGGATATTCAAGTGTACCCACATGACAGTGATGCCAGTCCCTGTCCCAGTGCTGGCCTTACAGGTGTGTATACTCTCTAGAAAGGAAACTGCAACCTGACTTTCTAAAGAAACTGAGCCTTAAAAGAGAAGACACATGCATACAGACAGGATGCTGCTGGGATGTCCAGATGCTCACTTGCTCCTCCTACAATGAAGTGAGCTATTTCACAAGCCCTGTCCATGTTTTCAAGGCTGCTACATTTGCGTGTGTGTGGTTTATTCTTAAATAAGACTTGCTAGGCAGAGATTGCAGGTATTTGAAGAAAGTCTGTCATGTAAAAGAGGGAAAGCAAAATAAATAAAAATTTTAAAAGAATATTAGAGGAAACAGAGAAAATTCAGAGAGAACAACAACAACAAAAATACAATCCCTTCCCCAAATCATTAAATTTATAGAGATGTGAGAAGATATAGAATCCACAGAATACTATACAAAAAATAACTTTCTGGTAACAACAACATTTCTTGAATTTAAGAGTCAAAAATTGTTGGTAGAGAAATAGATGTGAGAAATATCACAGTAGAAAAGAAAGACCGAGGGTTGAAAAGTTATTGGAAAATGTGTAGGAAATTAAGAGTTAATCCACACATTCCCATATTTGATTAATAGAGTTCTGGCAAGAGAGAAAATGACCAAAGAAAGAGAATAAAACAAGTGTCAAGACGAGTCAGAGGCATACATCAAAGCACATCTTCAAAGAATTTTAGAATTCTGGGCCAAAGAGAAGTTTCCAGAAACTTCCAGAGAGGGAAGGAAAAAAGCCATGCACACAGATTTAAAAATAAGAATGTCATTAGATTTCACAATAGTAATTTTGGAAGCTGAAAAACAATGCCTTCAAAAATCTGAGGGTAGATGATTTCAGATTCTTTATCACAACTAAACTGTAAACTTAGTTATAAAAATACAAAAACGAGAGACATTTTTAGACATGCAGACTTTCAAAATAATTTACTTCACACACATCTTTTACAAAGTAATGGAAGATATGCTCCATTAAAGAAGAGAATAAATGAAAAATGAGAAAGAAATGGAATATAAGGAAGAGAAATTAGAACACAAGGGAAATGAGATGTCTAAGCTGCAGCATCAGGAGGGTGGAGTGCTTCCGAAGGGGTAGAACTAAGAAGCCATCAGAACTCAGAGTCTGATGTGTTTAACCGCAGTGAGTGCAGTCTTACGACTGATTGTGAGAGATTGAAATATATTACTGATACATACATAGAAAACTAAAAACAAACAAAAACCTAGACTATGATAAACTCCAAGGAAAGTAAAACGATATCCAGGAAAGGGAAATAATTATTACATAAATATGTATACAGAAGATTAATTTAACCAAAAGTGGCTCTATTGGGAGGATTGGAGTGTGACGTACATGCGTGTGTGTGTGTGTGTGTGTGTGTGTGTGTGTGTGTGTGTAGAATTGAGAGGATGGTGGTAGAAGAACCCTGAAGGGAAGCTTAACCCTCTATATTAAAAAATCCAATAAATAATACATATATTTAAAAAGTAGTCAAAGTAGTTACCTTTGGGAAGTGGGAGTTAGGGATTGAAGGGGTAAGACGGGGCGGCTGACTTTATTCACAAACAGAAAGAGTTAAATTCTTAAACATCTGAAACTATGCACATGTACCTCTTTGAAAAAATTTAAAAATTCAGCGCAATATTCAAATGATCTGTCTCGCTCACTTAGTCATAGCCTAATTGTAAATTCTTCAAGGGTACAGAACAGCTTCTCTTTGATTTATAAAGTGCCTGGTATATGCACCAATCATACGTGGCAACAGAAAGCATAAGCTTGCATGGGCAGGCACCAACACACATGGGTATCCATGCCCTAAAACCAAATTGGAAGCTTGGACAGGCTTGATAAATATAAATCACAGTGTTAAAAACCATTACTCAATTAGATATTAGCAAGACAACTAAAATATATAAGAGGAGGATGAAAAGTCCCACTGGGAGCCTTCATCTGAGTTGCTCTATAAGTGCATTTAAGTTTATGCTCTACTTCAAACACCCTGAACTGGTAATGGCGACACATGTGTCATGGAAGTGGTTTATACTGAAAAAAGAAGACAAAACTCCAATCAACAGAACTATTCGGAAAGAGAGGCATGGACCAAAATGAGAGGGAGGAGTGTATAACTTAATGCTTTATGTTAAAAGAATGCATATAAAGTGTGTATATTTCCCATTTTAAAACTATGTTTTCTCAGTCTCAGGTTTTTTGTGCTTAACTGACCAACAACTGGCCCTGACCGAGTGGGCTAAGAGGGGTCTGCGGTGGTCGCCGACAGCCGAGAGCTCTTGAGTGAGAAGCAGCGTGATAACAGCCCTTCTCTTATAAGTTTTGGAGAGTAGCTTTCCTGTCTTTCATCCCACTTTCCACTGTAGATTGGAAAAACAAAAAGAAAACGCTTGTTTCCAACTGCAAGCTCCTTCTTAATTTGGCGTTTGAGAAGGGTAGACTAAGTCTGGCTTTCCTACTCCTGGGGGAAGGGCCTTCCCTCAAACAAGTCAGTCTGGCAGTGCACCGGGGGTTTCTGTCTCAGCTTCACTTGATCAGAAGCAAGCTGGCCCCTCTCCTGAAGGCAGCTCAGCTCTATGTACGTACAAAGGATGAGGACAGCTAAACACTCACCAACCTTGCTCCCTGGAGCAGCCTCTCCCATTCTTTGAGGGAGATTCCCTACAGCATTTGTTTTCCTGCCTAAATGACAAATTCTTCAAAGACAAGGACATTGTTTAGGGTCATATCATTCTTTTTCTCTTTTTTATTCCTATATTTTTCTTCTTTACTTTTCCCTTTGGGCAAACATAGTACTGCACACTTTCTAATTGCTTAATCAATTTTGCCAAAAAAAAGGAGGTGCTAACTTTGCCTTGAAATTGGAAACAAGATTTTGTTGTTCTTCCAATGACTCGAGTCGCTGAAACCTAGTGTCCTAAAGTTAGGATAACTTGGTGTAATTCAGAGATATTTCAAGAGCTGCAAATGATAGAACCAAGAAGTGAAACCCAGATTGTTGCTGTTCTTGTAATGCAGATGGTTTCTCCTAAAATGTTAATGTTCTGTTCTCTGCAGCCGTGTGCAGTGCACGTACCTGACAGCAAAACATTTCCAATTTCCCCCTCTTCTTTATAATATTGTTAATTCATTTCACTTAAACATATGCCATAATCACTCAGTATGTTATTGATATTATTACTTTAAACAGTTATCTTTTAAATCAATTAGTAATAAGAAAATAAAATAATTTATTTTAACTTTATTTATTCATTCTCTAGTGCTTTTCTTTTTTGCATGTATACCCATGTATGACTTATATCACTGCTTTTATACCTGCAGAGCTTTTTGAAACATCTTTTGCAGGACTTGTCCAATGCAATGCATTTCCTCGGTTTTTGTGTGAGAAATTCTTTCTTTCTCATTTGCTTTTGAAGGATGATTTCACTGGATATAGAATTCTAGATTGGTGTTTTTTATCTTTTAATACTTTAATATTTCATCCCATTCTCTTCTTGCTTGCAAGATTTTTGATAAGAAGTTGCCCCTAACTCTTATTCTTGTCCCTCTCTCTGTGAGGTGATCTTTTTTCCTTCACGAGCTTGTTTTGAGATGTGCTCCTTGTCTTTGATCTTCTACACCTTGACTACAATATGCCAACATGTACGTTTTTTAGTACTTCCCCCCCATTTGACGTTCTCAGACTTTCCAAAATAATGCGGTTTGCTATCTGCCATCAATTTCGGAACATTTTTGGCTTTTATTACTTTAAAATATTTTCCTACTCTATTCACTCTTTGCCTTCTGATATTTCAGTTCGAAATTGTCCCAATCAGATATTCTGTTCTGTTTTCCCCCTTGCTTTTCCATTAGGCAAGTTCCTATTGTCTGATTATCACAAAGCTCATCAATTCTTTCCTCAGCTGTGTCCAGTTCACTGAGGAGCCCATCAAAACATTCTTCGTTTCTGCTTAGTGCTTTTGGTTTCTAGCATTTTTTTCTTTTTTTTAGATGAAATTTATATATGACACAATTAATCATTTTAAAGTGTACAATTCAGTAACATTTAGTGTAGGCACAATGTTGTACAACCACCACCTCTTCCTAGTTTCAGAACATTTCCGTCACCACAAAAGAACACCATGTACACATTCAGTAATCACTCCCCATTGCCTCTGCCCTCATCCCCCGACAAACAGTAATCTTTATGTCTCTATAGATTTGCCCATTCTGGATATATTATATAAAAGGGTTGGTGGAATATGTAATTTTTTATGTCTTGCTTCCTTCATTTAGTGCAATGTTACACTAAATGTTTTCATTTAGTGTAATGTTTTTTGAGGTTCACTCAAGTTGTAGCGTGTATCAGTAATTCATTCCTTTTATGGATGAATGATATTCCATTATATATATATATATATATATATATATATATATATATAAAACACAATTTGTTTATCCACTTACCCGCTGATGAACATTTTTGTTTTTTCTTTCTTGACTATTATGAATAATGTTGTCGTAAATATTCATTTACAAATTTCTGTGTGGACATGTTTTCATTTCTGTTGAGTATGTACCTAAGGGTGGAATTTCAGGATCATATATTTGATAGTAATTCCATCTTTAAATTTTGAGGAACTGCCAAACTGTTTCCACAGTGGCTGCATCATTTTACATTCCTTCCAGCAATATACAGGGGTTCCTTCCTATTTCTCCTCATTCTTAACACTTGTTTTTTCCATTTTTTTAATTAAAGCCACCCTATTGGATGTGAAGTGGCATCTCATTGTGGTTTTAGTTTGCATTTCCTTAATGGCCAATGATGTTGAACATGTTTTCACATGCTTTTTGGTCATCTGTATATCTTCTTTGAAGAAATGCTTATTCAAGTTCTTTGCCTATTTTTATTTTTATTTATTTATTTTATTTATTTATTTTTTGAGACAGAGTCTCACTCTGTTGCCTGGGCTAGAGTGCCATGGCGTCAGCCTAGCTCACAGCAACCTCAAACTCCTGGGCTCAAGCTATCCTACTGCCTCAGCCTCCCAGTTAGGTGGGACTACAAGAATGCACCACCATGCTCGGCTAATTTTTTCTATAGATATTTTTAGTTGTCCAGATAATTTCTTTCTATTTTAGTAGAGACAGGGTCTTGCACTTGCTCAAGCTAGTCTTGAACTCCTGAGTTCAAACAATCTGCCTATCTCGGCTTCCCAGAGTGCTAGGATTACAGGCATCAGCCACGGCACCCAGCCTATTTTTAAATTTTTTTTGTTTTTTTCTTAATTTCAGCATATTAAGAGGGCACAGATGTTGAGGTTACATATATTGCCTTTGCCCCATCCAAGTCAGAGCTTCAGGTGTGTCCATCCCCCAGCCAGTGTGCACTGCACCTGTCAGGTGTGAATATATCCATCCCCTCCTCCCCCCCACCTGCCCAACACCCAATGAACATTACTATTATACGTACACATAAGTGTTGATCAGTTAAATACCAATTCGATGGTGACTACATGTGGTGCTTGTTTGTCCATTCTTGTGATACTTCACTTAGTAGAATGGGCTCCAGCTCTATCCGGGATAATACAAGAGGTGCTGATCATCATTTTTTTTTGTGGCTGTGTAGAACTCCATGGTATACATAAACCACATTTTATTAATCCACTCATGTATTGATGGGCACTTTGGTTGTTTCCACATCTTTGCAATTGTGAATTGTGCTTTCTTAAGTTAAATGCTGAGTAATACAGGTAAGTTCCATAGCACCTTCCTGTAGAATGCCACATAGCTAGTTTCTGTCAGTATCTTATTAGTAAATGTGGATCAGTGATTTTTTGTTTTGTTTTTTTTTTTTTTTACCTCCATGAGTGTTTTGTAAGCATGACTAGTGGCACCAAACACTCTGATTTTGACTAAAGCCTGTTTGTAGAAGGCCCATTCCTCTCTGGCTAAAATGCTACCTCAGCCTTAAAAACAAAGTCTTAACTAATATCCTGAAGTTTCTTTTACTCCTTCCTCATATTACTAACAAGCTTTGTGTTTGTGTCATTAAATGCACATTTCCTTTTATGTATAAGTTTGATCTTGAGTCAAGAAAGGTACAACTTGAATTGATAAGGTTGATAAGGGGCCATTTCAGATATTTGTGTTCATAAAAATAGTCTTATTTTGTTGAATATTCAGCTAAATATCACAAATGATTATTCTTTCATGCTGGAATGTCTAGTTTATTATTTATATGCCATTAGGAAGTCATGGAACCTGATTTTCTGTTTTCATTCTAATTTTCTTCGCAAGGAAGGTGGTTGGCATAAATAAATTTTAGGCAAATAGACATATGTTTTAGTCTGAAAGAGAGGTGGTAATATCCTAATATTTACAATCTTATGATAAAATGAGAGAAAATATAAGATGGAGATAAAATATATTAGCTAAGATAAAGCATATTAATTCAAATTCTAGCTTTAGTAATATTAACTTATGAATCCTTAAAATTCACAATATGAATTTTCTAATGTAATCTCAGCTTTTTGAGGTACCGCAACAGTTCAGATGAGGAGTGATTTCTTTTCATGTAGGACTGTACAAACTTGGCCTTATCTTATATAAAAGGGAAAAACAGATGACATTCAATTAAAATGACACATCTTTCGAAGGGTTCTAGAATCTTTACCACGATAACACTTCTATAACAAAGGCCCAACTTACCCTTAAGATAAAGAAATTAGAAAGAATTTGAAGTTGTGTAATAGCTATCGTCTCTTCTTCATGGTGAGGTAATGAGGTAGGTTTTGTGCTGCAGGTTGTCAGAGAAATGAAGTTAATTCTAACCCTGAACATATGAAAAGTGCCTTTCCTTAGTTTTCTTGAAATTTAGTCCTGGGAATTGTACTTAATAAAAAATGAATTTTTTATGTATTCTCATGCATGTGAGGGAAAAAAACCCACCCTATCTATAATAATAATCACACTACTACTATATTCAGTACTTACAATACTCAGTTTTAAAAAGACTTTCGTATACATTACCTCAATTGATCATCACAACAATTTGACTAGGCAGATAGCACAGATATAATTATGAAGGTGCTGGCGATCAGAGAACTGATAAATAATGATAAATAACTTTTAAAATTCAGCCTAACATTCAGAGCCTACACAATTGATTATTGATAAATTTAGTTTATTCTTACCCCAAAACATTTTTGAAGTGGGGGAAAGAGCTTATAAAAATTTTTAAGAAGCATTTGTACACTGAAAATAATAATAAAATTAAAATTAATTATATAAATATTCTTAATTAATTAATTTAATGACTAATACTCCCAATGAAATTAGATAAGTGTGATCTTTGTCATCAGACTTTCAAAAGAGCAAATTCATTAGTAATTAAACCACGGCATGAAATTAATTTTCAACATCCTATATCCTGTTTAAAAAAGTCACCTCACCAATAGTAATTTAAATAAAATCCTTTTGTTTGTCATAATTCCTTTGAGTGGTAGAGCAACCTTGACTTCTTATCCAATTTTGTAACAGACAATTTACTCTGGTTCATACTTAGGTGACTGACTAGAACATTATTTCTATACAGTAAGAGATTTTCCTTAAGTGGTCCAAGTATTATTGTTTTGGTCTATTTTATGAAGTAGCCATTGTAGTGTTCTAAAGCAGGACTCTTTAATCAATTATCTACCCTCAGAGGATATTCTGATATTTTATAAAATAGCATTTGAAGTTTCACTTCAGTATTCACATCATTCATGACTCACCAGAAGGCAGCATGGAGTCTTGGTTGAGGGTTTGTACCATAGCTCTACTGTGAACTAGCTGAAAAAGACCTTCAGCAAATCACTTAACTTTTAGGCTTCTATCTCCAGATGGAATGAGATAACTACTCATTAGGTGTTTAATGATGAAATGAGTTATATAAAGTATTTCAAATGGAAGCTGGTTTCCAATAAGTGTCACACGAGTGTTAGTTTATGCTGCTGTTGATGTACTCAACCTTTCCTTTAGCATCTTCCCTCCTCAACCACCCCCGCCCCCACTAGCACTTATCTGCAAAACAATAACACCTTAATTAACTTCTGGAGTGGTGGTGAAGGACCTTATTAATAAACTAAAACTTTCAGTAGACAATCCATTAACTTCTTTGTTTTTTTCTGTGCAATTATAGTGGAATGTAGGTTTTTCCATAGGATGAGATTTAGATACCTAAAAAAACGTATGAGGTATTCAGCAAATAAACTTAATTTTTTCTCAAGCTTTCACATTATGTATAAAGCCTTTTACTAATAAAGTATTTCAAATAGTATTTCAAATATTTACCTTGATTAGATGTGTAAGATGGTAAAGGTACTTCTGAAAAGCAGTGGAAGATTGGAAAGTATTTAAATGGTCGGTTTTAGGGAAGAATTTAGGGAAGAATTAAAAATGCAAATGTAAGTTTCTTTCTTTAGCTCCTAATCAGCAAATAAACTTAGCTGGAGGTTCAGTATGATTCTACTTAGATCAAATCTGTAATTTCTATCTAGATTGAAATATAGAATGCCAAAGTTTTAGAAATAAAAGATATATTAGTTGAAACTCCTGAAATTTCGATAGTCAACAAATGCTTTTAGAACTTTTCAGAGAGTATTGGTTTTCTCTGCTGTTCTAACAGTATCTGAGGTCACTGTGGTACTAAGTCCTGTGGTAGGTATGTGTACCTGGGTAGGTAAATCCTGGGTAGGCTAATGCAAGCTATATTGTCTTTGCTCCTAATTTTCCACGTCACACTAAGTGTTATATGGCATACAGGCTGCTGATGTAACATCCAGGCATTAGTTCCAATCTATTAATAATTTAGGTAACTTTCTAGTTTTGGGTAAATTTCTCATTATTTTCCAGTCTCAGTTTCTTCACTGGTAAAATATAGATGACCATTTCTGATTCCTCTCTCCCATGATTATTAGAATAATGATACTATATGGTACGTGTGCTTGGAAAGCAGTGTTATTATTTGGACTATCTTGACAACAATAGAATCCTCAAGATGAGTTTGAAGAATTCTTCTCTCCAATTGAGCACTTTGCCACTGCCTTATAAACATAATATAATTATTTCTAGGGAAATAAGATGTAATAGTTCAATAATGGTAAATATCGTAGGACAGTCAACAAGGTGACAAAATGAATATGCGTTCAGACCTTCCTCATGTCCAAGCAAGATTGCTAAGGGAACTCAAAGTGACACAAGGAACAACCTTGCTGTCCAGGCTTCCCGTTCCATCTTGGGAAGCTCTCCCACAGGTAGGTGCTCTGCAGTGTGGTTATCCCCAAACAAACTGAGCTCTTTCTTATTTCCAACATTTACACGTTTGTTTTGCCTAAAACATTCTTTTTTCCCTTAGGTACCTAGTGATCTTCCACCCATCCTTCAAAACTCAAGTTCATATTCCCTTTATCCATCCAGTCATTCTGAACTTTCCAGGGAGTGATGTACTTTTTTTCTGTGTGCATTGTAGGTCTGCCGTAGCTGGTACTTACTATGCACTTGGAATTGTAGCTTTGCGTTTTAGTTGCTTATACTGGATTGTGAAGCTCCCGATGGCAGGGACAGCATGCAAGTTAAAAGCTCAGGCTCTGGCATCACAGTGCACAGGTTGAAATCCTAGTTTCACCGCTTACTAGCTTATATGCAAAGGCAAGTAAAGAAATCAATCATCTGTATCTTAGGGCTAATAATAACATATACTTAGATAACCAGGCTATTTAGTGGCTTAGATGAGCAAAACTCCTAACAATGGCTAGTACATATACTGAACTCCATTAATGTTAGATGTTAGAATTATTCTATCTTTTCACCTACAAACATTGTGCGTGAGACATAGTAGGTTTCTGTTAATAATGACTTGAGTGAATAAATAAGTGACTGTAATGTTCATTTATAAGAAAAAATACAAAGTTAACCCTTAAGTCATGTTATTGTCATACGTGGAAAAAGTGTTAAAATAGGAATTAAAGTCTAAAATTATTAAATGCACAAAAATCTAATTTTTGTGAAAAAAGAAGACATTAAATAATGAGAAATCAATTCTGCTTAAACTTATAAATTCTTTGACTTGGCCTATAAATGAGTAAACAAAGTGAAATAGAAAATAGAATTTATTTAGCATTTTAAAAGATTTAAAGATTCATACCAAAACCATAAAAAAAACAAAGAAAAATAACTGAGTTTTGAGTTGCCATGTCATTAAGGTCAACATTTGTTCATGGGAATAGATATTTTCCTTTGAGTTAATTTACAAACCTAAAGCGATTTCATTCCAAGTCTCCAGTGTTTTTCTAACATTTTCGAAACATTTACAAAGTTTATATAGAAAAATAAACAGGTGAATTATAGGCAAAAGCATTTTGAAAACAGATGAATGAATAACTTGCTCCCTTATATCTTATCACATATTTAAAATAATAATGCCAAAACATTTAAAGTCACCTATTAATATTGATAAATCAGCATTTCTAATCACCAAGGAAAAGATGGATTATTAGATACATATCCTAGATTAATTGGTTAACTACATAGTTAGGAAAATAAAATGTCTTATACTATCCCCTAAAATAAATTGCAAGTGAATGAAGGATTAAAATGTAAAGGAAGAAATAAAAAAAAAAATTAGAAGAAAAATAGAGATGACTTTGTATCTGATCATAGGGTGAGGAAGGTCTTTCTAGGAATAATAGTGAAAGGAAAAAAGCAATTCATAAGATTGATAGATTAAATACATGAAAATTAAAAACACCTGTAATGATAATATACCCAGTGGCCAAGAGCACTGATTTAGAGATAGGCACATTCAGCTTTAAAAAACCACTCTGCTATTTATTAGGTATGACCTTGGGCAAGGTATATAACCCCAAATACCTCAATTTTCTGATCTGTAAAATATCCATAGTAGTAACAGTAATAATAATTATAATTATACAGTAACTACCACATAAGGACTTTTGTAAGGAATAAACAAAACAATGTTCATTAAGCACTTAGTATAAACAGTGCAAAAGCAAATGGAAAAGGGGAAATATTTAGAATAGATATAATATACCAAGAATTAATATCATTAACATAAAAAGATTACTTTACACATTTACATTAAAAAGATGAATCAAGAGATGAAAGACATGAACATGTAATTCATACAATAAACAATGGCTGACAGAACTAAAGCTAGAGATCAAAGTTATCTCTAACTCTTAGGATTAAGAATGATTCTTGGTTTTTGTATTTCTCAAATTGCCTACAATAAACAACTTACTTTTATACTCAGACAAAGAAAGAACTAGGGAATTATTTATTTTATTCATTTAATTTACAGAACAAGAAGTATCTTACATAATGTTGATAGGTTTTTCAGTTTTGAAGGTCTATTTTTCCTTTATTATTTTCAAAGCCTTGATCCCTTGCTTTACATGTCTTTGGGAAATTAAGATTCCTTCAGAGTATTTCTAAAGATTCCTAGAATGTTCTTACATGTTGTGGTTTTTGCTTATTACCTTTTGTCCTGAGACACTGGCTGTCTTGTATTATCTCTCACAACCTTGTAACTGTTCACCCTTGTCTTGCTTCAATCAACCCCGAGAAGATTAAGAGAGAAAGAAATAGAATAGGGACGGGGGTGGAGGGTGTGGATTGAAACCATTAGTTGCCTTGTTTTTGATGAAGATATGAGCATACTATTCTCATTAGAGTATAAAAACAAACTCCTACATGAAATACACATTATATAACAATGTGTATTGTATAAAATATACATTATATAACAGATTATATAAATACACATTATATATCTTGAAGTGTTCTATAGTAAAGTGTTTGTGCCCAGTGTAATTTACCAATATGAGTCTGAGGAAGATTTTATGGACATATTTTAAAGGAAGACATAATGAGATTAGGCTATAATAATTGAGATTACTGTTTCATATAGATTGTTATCCCCTATTTGTCTGTGCTTCAGCCTTTTTTATTGCTGTCTTCCTATGACCTTTAACTGGGAGACATATATAAAGATTGCACATTAATGTTTCAACTGATTCCTTTCATTGTTATTGGTTAAGTTTTATACATACGGTTCTTATTGTCCCTGTAGAAGGCAGAGGTAAAATCAATTTCCTCTTTAACATATTGATAAACAACTCCAGATATGAGAGGTAGGGGGGAGAAACTCGATTTACCTTTGTGTGACCTACATAGGAATGCTGGAAAAAATTAATTCCAGAATATTATGTCAACATTCCTTGAGGCTGTGGATATGATTTACATAGTAGGTCTTCTCCATCCACCCGGCTACTTTCATCTCGATACTGTAAATTGCTTTCATTTTCCCCCCTAAAGTCCGTGTGCTTGAGGTATTGTTGTGATAAATTATGGAGGTACAGAACTGAAAATGGTGTGTAGATTGTCTAAGAAATTGAGTGCAGTCAGCCTTAAAAGTGGTGGACGAGGTGCTAGAGCAGCTACCCACCCTGGCCATGTCCCATGTGTCGTCAATGAACAGCTGCTTTTAACTTTGCCTTTTGCCCAGAGCACGAGAGCTGCTGGATTTATTGAATTAATAACCACTCCATTATGTGTGTTTTGTTTTCCTGCGACCGTGAAATCTGGCTCTCATGTTGGGAAAGTGTAAGACAGGTCTCCTTAACAAACAAGCGGTGTCTATTTTTTGGGTCATTATTTAATACTTAATCTTTTGGGTAGAAAATAATAGGGAAATCCTTTCAAATCTGGATAGAATGCTGCTCACAAGATTGAGTTAAAAAGGCATTTTATGGGTTACATAGATAGATAGAAGCTGCTTTCACTATGATTTGTAGTCTGAAGCATAGCTACTGACTGCAATGTGTTTGTGATTGAATAGGGTTTTCCCCTACCTGTATTTTCTTTTTGAAAGCAGAATGTTTTCTATATACATGTGTATGTGTGTATATATATATATATATATATATATATATATTTTTTTTTTTTCCTAGACAAACATCTAAATACTTTCTTCGGGAAATGAAGGCAAAATAGAAGACTATCTTCCTTTTACACCCTGGCTCATTTTCTGAAGAGTTTTGAATTCGACACGAAAGGCAGGATTTGAGCAGGAGCGGAATGCACACATGTGGAAAAGGTTGTTCCAACGACCTTTAATTCTTTTGACCAAGAAGGTGCAAGATAAGCCCTCTATCAAGAAGTTTCAGTCAGGGTCATTTTGATTAATGGTGATTTTCTGTCTTTTCTTTTTTTTCTTTCTTCTTGTCTTTTAATCAGGCCAAACCACTGTTGTTGATGTTCCTCTCTGAACTTCTATCCCTCCCACTGTGATTTCATAGGAAAAATATAGGAGGTAAATTAATACTCTCTTATCAGCTGGGTTTCAGCTGCCAGGTATTTCCTTTTTGCTACTAGCAAGTAGCAGAAATAGCTGTCTTTTGAAAACTCATAAAATAATAGTTTTGCAATTTCATTCTGATCTGTTTGTTTCTTTAAAATAAAAGTAATAAAGATAAATCAAGTTTATTGATACAAAGGGTCTAAAAGATTACCTATTTCAAGCCTTTATTTTACATATGGGAAAACTAAGGCTCCAAAAAATTTTTTAATTTACCTAAGAATATACGAATGATTGTAACAAATTCTCAATTTAAAGTTTCATCTCCCATCAAACTAAAGAGAAAATCTTATAGTTTTAAAGAAACCCAATATTCTCTTTTATTCACAGCACAGAATCATCCCAGACTATTAAACAATGAAATAACACCTTTCAAGCATTCTCTTTTTAAGTCATATTTTTAATCTTGAACTAAAACTATAGTGTGTTCAAAGTGAATGGTTATAACAATACTTTTCAAAATATTGTAAGTTCCTGAAATGCCTTTCAAATCACTTGAGTAAAGTCAAATTTCATGTAGTACAGTATATTTCATTTTATTATCATTCTAAAATTGGGTCAAACAACATATTTAATAAGTGCCCATTGTCAGACTTGTACTACAGTCAGGTACATTTAAGTACATATACTAAATGTCACTGATCTTCAAAACAGCCCTCTGTAAACAGGTATTACAGTCCCCACCTAAAAAACTGGAGAGATGAGAATAAAAGTTTTAGCAATTTGCTTTAAGTCATAAAAATAAGTGATTATGCTGGGATTCAAATTCAGTTCTATTTTAATTCAAAGCTTCTATTATATCAGGTTATTTACATATATGTAACAAGTTTATTAAATACATTAGTACCCATACCCCAAATAAACAATAAAACCGAGAACTTACTACATTTGCCTTTGAAATAGGCTCAAAGAAAACCTGAGCAAATAGTCCCTTTCTCATGTCCCACCCTCATCACACACAGACAGGCACACATACACACGCACTGTCACTCAAGTTATTATGTGCAATGCAGTCTTAAATGACTTGAAAATGGCCTTTATGATTAGTTAAAATTCAGGAAATGGGT
Organism: Mirza zaza; assembly: GCA_008750895.1. Taxonomy (NCBI): domain Eukaryota; kingdom Metazoa; phylum Chordata; class Mammalia; order Primates; family Cheirogaleidae; genus Mirza; species Mirza zaza. The sequence goes on along the minus strand of VSMD01011370.1, from coordinate 26,859 downwards.
ATTGCTTTCATTTCACAATTTTGTTTGTAATTTCTGCAACAATTTAAACTAATAAAATGTTTCTAACTATATTTTAAGTCTAAATTATGTATTAAGTTAAAGTTAAATTAGATACATATTAAGGTACATTAAAGTAGATTTAACTTAACAAATCTTTACTGCCTCCCAGAGTCAAAATATTTATTGGTGATGATATGCAAACAATATTTTAAAATATAGATTTGGGAATATTTTTTGTTAATATGAAGATTGTTAGTTGGATTAAAGTGGCATATTGGGTCATTTTTTTCTAAGTTTAATGTGAAAATGAAATAAATTATTTACTATGGGAAAGTGCTGTATTCGGAAGAGTCTAGTCATTTGTAGATAGGCTGCTTATTTGTTTGCCTGGGGCAGTACTGTCTTCACTTTTTCAGTTTCTCTCTCACTCGCAAGCAGTTCTGATTTGGATGATATCATGTTATCACCCAGTCAGGAGAGCACTATAGCACTATATAACTTAAAGAAAGAGTAACTGATCATGTTATAGGATGTTTTCAAATCTCCAAGTGGAGAAAAAGGCATACATTGTTTTCTATATATTACTGATCTTGAAATTTCGTATATAATTATTTCCTTAAATTCCAAAGAATATTGTTAACTGACTATTTATTCAAACAATTTTACTCTAATTGCATTTAAGTTGCCTGGTGAAAACAGAGCAGTAACTGGGATGTTGCCATCAATGAAATGAACTTTATCTAGTCTTGTTTTCAACTCATCTAAGAGAACAAAGAGAAGGGCTCTAACTCATTGGCCCATGTGTCAAAAAGACTTATTTTCTCACCAGACTCTTACTTAACATACGACAAATCCTTCTCCTGCCACTTCACAGCAAAATCAAACTTTCCACAGCAAAACTCCCACCTTTAGACACATTTTACATTAAAAATATCTCAGAGGACTAGGATGCATTTTTAAAATGAAGTTGATTCACTTTGGAAAAATAAAATGTGTTATTTTTCTACCACATGACTCAGATGAAGCTTCAACTTCTAAATTAATTTTCGTCTAAACCTGGCCTGTACATGTGAGCAATGTTGACCTTGGGCGTCCTTGCTGTTGGGGCTGGCACTATAATTGCATGTGCATATTGATATCTGGCAGCTAAGGACAGATCCTGGGGACCCATTCTTTGTAGACTCAGCACTAGGATCTTTAGTGAGAGTGCCCTGCTAAGGCTCTCTTGGATTGATCTAATGACAAAATAAAAAAGAGCAGATCGCTACATCCCAGTCCAGAGTCTGGTCCCTAAATATTACTGGGCAGAGGAGTTAACATATTAGACAGGAGAACATAGATTAGTACACTGAAAATTTACAATCTGTTTATTAGAGAAACGTAAATAAGAGTTTATTTTCTATTCAAATCCTCTAACCTTTGACCGTAGCTAAACTACACATAAAACACCTATGTGGGTGTTAGAAACTTCTATCATACATCTTAGTAAGTGTTAAATATTTTGTTTATTTACTTAAATTTATAAATAAATTAAATGTACTTATTTAGGTGATTATGGTTATGTTTAACTCTGGAGCTTTTATTTTTATTACGTATTGCATTAAAGTAAATAAGATCCTTCTTGAGGCTCTTGAGCTGCTCATGTAGATGTACACAAAACCGGACCAAGTTCTGCTTTACAAGCAGCACACAGGTGTAAAGTGAAAGAATTCCTCCAATTCTAGAGAAGGCAAATATTTAAATTTCATTATTCAGATTTTTAATTGTGCTCTACATAAATGGGCTGCTGTTATAGTGTAGACACAGTTGCAATGTTCTCCATTCTTAAATCAACAGACCGCAGCTGCGATCTGCAGTGCTGGAGTTTCCTGGGTGGTCTTTAAGACTTGCCCGGGGAGGTAGACACTGTCATAGTCTAATCCGGATGTACAGAGGTATGTAAAATGGCATGTCTTGCAAGTTTGGTTTATGTGTTGACTGGTCCTTCATGTGGAAGTAGACATTCTTTTAAGCTTTTTGGGAAATTTTGTGGAATGAATGGGCTTGAAAAGCTATTAAGATTGATTTTTCTTAATAAAAGTGTTGAAATGAGACCTGGCGCTTATGTTGAAATATGAAAATACATACGAGGATATTAAAGTTCAGGTTTGAAATTTGTGTGTTGTTTCTTTATGTGACTTTCATTCCGTGGTAAGATTTTTTTTTTTTTTTATCATTTCTGCATCACACGCCAATGTTTAATAAAGTTAATTTTAATGTTTATGTTTAAAAATGTAGGGGACAACAAAAGAGAATTTGGTGCATGGTATGATATTACCAACCCTCTTGTACCATCAGTTCGGAGATACCTGAAATAGTGAGACAATATTAATCTTTCCACGGAAAGAGCTGGGAAGAAATACTATCAGGAGATGTCACTAAAACAGGGAGTTTTAGAGCCAAAGTAGAACCCCTTCCAGATGGAACTCCCAATAAAGGAACTGACAGCACCTAGAAATGTATACACTGATGTGACAGTCCAGCACCTGTCCTGCTAACAGCCCAGAAGGAGACTGCTTCAGTTAGTCCAGTAAATCAAAGTGGCACCTCCCTCAGAAGTAACTGAAAAGAAAACAGTCCAAACTATGCATTCCAATCCTTACTGGGCCACCTGCAAAAATGCTGGCTTTTACTTAAAATGCACAAGGAGCCTACCTCTTCCATGTGACCTTTCACTCATTTTAGAGAATTAAACAGAGCTTACCAAAGGGTAACCTTCTCTTTCTTATGCACCTGCACACATCCCAAACCAAGAGTGCAGAAACTAAATGATTCTTGCAAGCGGGGAAACAGTGATGACCTTTTGCAAGTAAGTCTTCCTGGAAAACATCTGTGAGGAAAGGTCTTGATGATGTGAGAATCAATGTAAAAAAAAAAAAAAAAACCTGATAATTTGAGAAAACATTTAAAGATTCAAAGTTTATTTCAAATGGAGTCCCAAACTCCCAGGAAAGGAAGAACTTGTTGAAATTAAATGCAAAATGAAATGGATTCTTGCCTTGATCTATATGCATTGAGTGAAAAACCCATGCGAAGTAATTATTTGAGGGTTACTAAGATGAATATCTTAATAATTTCATTATAACCAGTTAGCTTCAGTGAGAAATCCTGAAGAAGTGTACTGCTTAGAATTTTATTCAAGTAAGAAATCCAGTGTAAATGGTTTTAATCCTTTCTGGCCAAATTAATATGGTGTGGATGTCTTCTGGATACAGGCTCAGTTATCTTTCTTGTTGACACATATAAGAAAATTCTAGCTGGGCTGCACAGGATTTATTCTTTATATCTGGAGCCGTGCTATAATCATTCACCCCTTTTCAAGTCGAGTTTGGCAACTTTATCTCGCTTGCAGTTTGCATTTTTTGAAAGTGAAAATATATTCTGCAGCTTTTGATGTGTTGATTGGTAGGAAGGTAAAGACAGCTGCACACGGTCCCTGGAGACGGGGCTTGGTGGCTAAATGAAGACCTCTAGTGCTTTCTTGTTAGCCGAGATAGATCTACATCCTGATGAACCACAACTGGTCAATAGCAGAGGCTCTCGGTGCATGTGATCAGAAGCCACAAATCAGTTTTCCCTGGGCCTTAGTTATCGGCAGATTGTGCCGTAGGCCATGCCCTGCTGCTGCTTGCCCGACTGTAATTTTTACCCCAGTGAAGTTTTTAAAGTCGCAGGCTGAGACTGTAACCGTGCTCTCTTGGCAACAAGGCTGTCACTAGCCTGCCAGATAGCAATTGCCCATCAAATAAATTGCCACTTTAATGTACTCAGCCTCTCACTATTAAAGAGGTTCGATGTTAGCAGGATTTCCCATTGTTACGTTTTCCTCTCCAAAATTTTTTTCCAAATGTCTCCTTCCTTCATGGCCAAGACATTTATATTAAACTGATGTATGTGCGTGGGTTGGCCAGTTGCATTTTTAAGTCTCTATGACTTTTGTCTGAAGCCTGACAATGGCCCCCTTATCTTAATGTAACCAATTTCTAACTGTCTAATCCACCCTACACCTTGCTTCCAGAAGCATCTTTCTAAAATTACAAATCTAGTTACATTACTCCTCTTTTTAGAATTTTCCTGATGTCTCTCTGTATATCTCAACAGGGACCCTTGAACATCCTCTTGTGCTAAGGTCTGAGATTTCATAAGAAAACAGCACTTTATTAGGAAGAGTTGCTTTCTTTGGTTCTAGATTGTCCACTCAAAGTAGTCAGGTACCTCTTCTTTGTAAAATTATAGTTTGAATTTAGGCACCAAAAATATGTTTGAAATACCTGTGTTATTAGCTTGTGTGCTGTGTTTAAAAGGAATAGTGGGCTACTTTTGTGAGGGGAGTCCCCCCGGCCCAGCCAGGGGCCACCCTGGTGTGCTCTGGGCATGCCAACCCTGAAACACAAGTTCTCCTTCTCAGCGACAGACCCGGCTGACTGGGCCTCTTCTCCTCTTAAGCCTTTGATTATACACGATGCCCTCTAAGAAGAGGGTGCTGTTGTTGCACATCCTGGGCTCTAGTGGGTTCAGTTTCCACGCTCCTCTGCTCTGATGAGGAGTGAGTATCTCAGGGTAGCACCTTCTTCCTTCCATACTCGTGTGAGCTGGTCCCTGGCGCCCGGTACTGTATGTAGTGCAAAATGCTGGTGTTTACCAAGCTCTTGGAAACAGCGTTTATTAGTAGTAGATGGTGACTTGATCTCAAACTGTCCCCTCTCCCTCTCCCCAGGACACTCCAAGCAACATCAAACCCAAGGTGCTTACAGTGCTTGGAATGTCTGCCTTGGCAAGCCTTGGTGACTTTGCACGCCGTACCTGTGGCTGCCTTTGCGTAGGTTCTTCCCCTTTTTCTGCTAAACGAATGCTCATTTTCTAAGTCTCAACTCAAACATCACTTCTTCCCTGACATTTGCAAAGACTAAAGAAAAAAACTATTGTTTTTTTTAAATAAGAGAGGCCTGAGCCTGTTTGGAAAGAAAGTAGTGGCGTGGGGGAGATTGATAGGCTGGGATAATTCATGGAGCCCAGTCCAGAGGAGATGATAAGGGGTGAGAGCAAAAGTGCAGAAGGGAAGCGTGGTAGGCTTGCCCTTGCTCAGCCCCCACGGACTGTCACCATTGGCTTGCTTGAAGCTCTTCCCATGCCAATGGAGTGGTGGCCCAAGCCACCATTGCCTCTTCCTGGCATCACTTTAATAGCCTCCCAAGTGGTATCCTTATTTCCACCCTTGCTCCACTTTAGCATAACCTCAACACAGCAGCAGGCAGAGGGAGTCTTAAAATGCATGTCAGATCCTATTACTTCTGTGCTCAAAATCTCCCATTCTCCTCCAGGTGAGCACCAATGGGTCACAGGCCCCCCCAGTGAGCTGCCCCGCTCTATTTTCCCCACTGAACACATCACCTTCTAATATAAGGTTTAAGTTACTTATATATATCGTTTATTCAATCTCCCCACCCCAATTAGCAGGTGAGCTCCATAAGGAAGCTTTGTGTGTCTCCCCAATAACCAGGGCACCTCATAAGTCCTCAATAAATATTTTTGGAATGAATGAGTGAATTTTCCCATGGACGTTCATTCATAAAAACAGTGCAAGGATTGATAAACTCATAAAATTTATGCCATCCATGATTTTGGCAAAAATCCTAGATAAAAGTCCCTTTAAATAAGATTTCTTGACTACTTAATTTGGTACATTTGCGTAATTCATTAGGATGCTATTTTAGCTTCCATGAGAACAAGATGTTCAGGTGATTATTCTTATATATCTCAGTTGATTGTTTCTTAGTTTTTTTGTTTTTTGATTTTGTTTTTACAAATGACCCTTAAGTTCGCTGTTATCCTAAATATACCAGAATAATTTTAAAGTAATGACTTTCTTACAAAACTTCACAAAAAGTTGAAAATAAAATAATTACTCACGAGGAGAAAATAAACAAAGTTACCAAACTTATAATTTATATTTGGATAACTAAAATAAATGAAAACACCTTCATATCTATTTGCATGTTTATGCTTCAATTGCTACTATATGTACAAACTGCCATAATCATTTTTATTTAGAAAGTTGTCCCCTGTTGGCACCCAAATTTTTTCTTTATGGACTGTATTTTGCAGAAACATGTAATCCTAGCTGAAGTACTCATTTTAAACTAGAGAAAGGTTCACTTCTGAACCAAGCTCATAACCAGTGTTAGATTTTTATCTGTTAGTGTGTATGAGCCAAGAGAATATTTTCATGCCAAAGACGGTTAGAACTTTTGTGCCCCGAAGAGCACAGTAGTGGCTGCTTGGGCTTTGAACAACATATTAGTGAAGTCAAGTCACACATTTCTCAATGCCATTACGCAAACAGAAGAAGAATGAAAGCCAGTGCCTGTAAAAGTAATTCTTGGATGGCTTGAGGAGTGTATAAAATGTGCTGTATAATTTTCAGCCTCCTGCAGTGCAAGTGATTAGCTAAAGAAACACTTTGAACCTGTTAGTTGTACATCTTTTAAACCATTTTAAATTATGGAAAAGATAGTCCTTAAGAAATTAATTAAAGTTTTGGAAAATAATGCAATCAGGGATATCTATGTTTGCAGTCTTTCCTCTCTGCTTGCATACACCTTTCTCTGTCAAGTACATCAAACAGCTAATTAGCCTCATTTTAAGAGCTTCACTGCTCACATCACTTAAGAGGATCTCCAGGCTGCCTTCTTAGAGAGTTCACGCTTTCTGTGCATTGGCTTTGTGAACGTTTCTTAGACTTTGAAGGAATCCATTCCCCACATATTGGAGGAACATTAAAAGTAGATGGACTTTCTCTCCCACAGATCAATTTTCTTTGTTTTCCCACTCATGATCAGCATTTTACAAATAATCTTGTAAAGGTTGATAAACCTATTTTACCTGGTATTTGCTTATTTTAGCAAAATACCCTTGGGTTTGCTGAAGGCATCTGAAAAACATTAGAATGACTGCTTTTTATTAAGACATGGGGTACCAGGGGAAAAAAATTATGAGAGACTAAAATGTTGCTTTCATTTAGCATAAAGTGTTACTACCATGACAAAAGTTCAGTGTTTCAAATACCCTTTTTAGAAATCACTACAGGTCATGTGATCTGCAGATATCACATGTTAGCACATGTTAAAAGTTATAACCATAACCAGAGACAGGATTTCTGACTCACAGCTTCCATTAATCTGAACTATCACATGTCATCTCAAGTTGACCATAAAAATAACTCAAGACACCAGAGGGCTTCAATTAACAGGTGAAATATTGTGATATTTTAACACAGGTGATATAAAGAATCAGAGCCACAAACAGATACATGGCAGTGAGTTATAGCTATTTCCTTGAAGGTTTCTTGTTGAGGGCTGATGTAGAGAATGCTTTCTCTCCTTGTAAGCCAATCAAGCCAGGCAAGATATAGTGGATGGGATATTACTTATATAACTTCTTGATCATCTGATATATGTATAAATAAGACCTGGGGCAAGAGAGGTGGCAGAACAAGGAAGGCCTAGAACACCCAGGAGCGTTTGAGCTGGGGACTCGGTGGCATCTTGTGTATTCATAGAACAAAGCGCTCAGAGAAGCCAAGTGGATGTTTGTGAAATCACAACAACAATAATATTAGACACCCATTGTGAACTTGGTATTGTTTAAACATGACTTTAAATACTTAAACTCATCAAATCTTCCAAACAAACTTTTGAGGTAGGTTCTATTATTCAATACTATCACCAACTTACCAATGTAGAAACTGAGGTGTGGTGTGTCTAAGTAACTGCTCAAGGTCACTCATCCACTAAAGGCTGGGTGGAGGATTTCACAGGTGGTCAGGCTCCAGAACTCTGCAAACTGAAACTCCTGAAGGAAGAACTAAAGGACGAAATAATGGAGCTAGGATAGTGATGATCAGAATGGGATGGGAGGTGTGGAAAAACGTAAGAGAAGAAAGGAGAAATACATAGAGGCTAGGAAAAAAGCTATTTGTCTAGGTGGCACCTAATCTTACAATTTTAATGGAAGTACAAAATGTTGAAGGAGTAAAAGAAAGAATGGTGGGAAAAAGATTCCCCGGAAGAGTGTGATATTTGACCTATGGTTTTGAAGTGAAGCATGCTGGATTTAAGATATTTTTTGCCTTAAGATTTCATTAAAAACTGAACTCATAACTTGTATTAATGCTTACTAAAGTATATTTTCATACCAAGTAGAAAATGATTTCAACAAAAATAAATATTATGGTTTCAAAGGAGAGGGAATGAGAGCCAGGTTGATACATGAACTATCAAAATAAAGTCAAGAAAAATAAAAACACATGAACACTTAGATTTCTGCCCATATTTTACTGGAAGCATGTTCACATGTCTCTATATTTCAAAATTATGCCATGAAGGCATTACGGTTGGTCTCATACAGGTATGTCTGAGAAGACCAAAAAGTAATAATCAGTCTTCAATGCGTAGCAATAACACAAAAACAAAAATATGTGTAGAATGGCAGTTGCTGAACCTGAGCTTATTTTTCGTTATGTTCTCTTCAGCCAACACATCTGTGATGGATGAGTTTCCACTCCATCTGGCTTCAGTGCCCTGAATTGAGGGTGTCTGGGCTGTAGCATGTAGAGCGACCCATGTAAGAGATTCAGGAGCAGTTTGGGCTAAAGGTTAATTAATTGTCATCTAATCCAACCTACTCACTTTAAAGCTATGAGAGTGTCCTAAAAATTAAGATTATTCATTAATTCAAGCTTCCTGCATCCCTAGCCAGCATCAGCGGCCATATATTCCCATGGCTCGCTGATTTTAGCCACTGATTTGCCTTCGTTGGCTTTGCTCCTGGACAGTTTATGTAGCATTATCATTGTGGTTTTACTCATCTAGTTTTCTAGCAGCAACTTCAGCCTTCAAAGATCAGAGGCTCCCACAATAGCTGAAATAATTCTGGAAGGTGTACATACCCATAATAATAATAATAATGATGATGATGTGACAGGATATCAGTCTTTCTTTAGTAGTACTAAATCCTTAAAATAAAAATTTACTTAATCATTTCAATTCTAGACTAGCTGAAACACTTTTATATTTAAATTATTATGAATTGTAGACTGCTCTGGTAATTTAAATGAGGAGGGTCTTGGTGACAAGAATATGTAAGAAGAAATTCTCACCTTCTCATGGAATTTATGCTACACCAGAAATGTCCTTTATTTCTTATGACATAGTAGTTGCTTAGATAATGCTTACTGAACGAGTTAAATAAAAAGCAATTTCTACAAGTTTTCCACTCCTAGCTTTTCCTTACCTCGATGCTGACTTATCAACTGTTAGCATGTCAGCACCTCCGGGTCCCTGCCACCTGTCACTTATTGCCATGTCCTCAGTTTCTGACATTCATGCCTTGTAAGTTGCCAAGTTGCTCTCAACCACGTGCTTTCCAATAGTGGCTACATCTCCTTCCTAGCTTCTTAGTTCTAGCCCCATTTTACTGGTCCCTTCCTTGCACCATGTACTAAACTCAAAACTTCTATTCTGACACGTTAATATTACATTAGTTAACATTTTTGCTTACTTATTCTGAAGTAGGTATTACTCTACATAAAAACTCCTCACCTAAATATATTTAAAAAACTTGGATCATGTAAATTCTAATGAGCCTGATGAGGGTAATTTTGATATAAATTTCACTAGGTCTGAATAATAATGAAGGCATACTACTTCACCAGGTAACAACCTACAGAGTGGGAAATATAGAAACTTCTGTGTTTATCGCAGACTTTATTATGGCAATTAAATTTCCTGTTCTAAGACTCAGATAAAAAGGATTTACTCTAAATGGTACAAAAGAAGATAAAATGAATACATTAATCTGCTTGTGTTTTCACAGGCTTCTTTTGACCCTATGCCTATTGTTAAGTTTAAACTTGTAAGGGAGTTCTCATATTATCTCCATAGGTAAGAAAACGTTATGAACATGTCTAGAAAATACTCCGGAGTTAATGGCATTCATTATAATTTCTTCACAGTTACACTGTGTAATTGTAAATTCCAATTTCTAATTGGAATTTGGCATTCCTTATAATGAATATGGAAGTATAATGTTTTAACTGAGAAAACATCATGATTGTTGAGTTCAGTTTATGTTGTCCTCTGCCAACACTGATATCACTGAAGCATCATAAAACAAGCAAAACAGTTATTATTATGAAAATAAAATTCTAAATCAGATGGATATGTTCATTTTAATTTTCAAGGTAAAGTTTCTTGCTGAACTTTAAAATGTATAATTCCAAGGACATGCTCATCATGTACTGTAGATATTATAGTAGTAAAATTACAGTGATAATATTACAGTGATAATTGACATCACGATAGGTTTGCCTAAGTGAACAGCTATCTATCATGGTAGAAAGTTGAAATCCTAACATAACATATTAAGCTATTTACTTGGTTTTCAACTGGAATTCTTTATTCTGAATTTGGAATGGCAGTTATTATTTTATTTTCAGAAGTGATGAGGCTCCCACAATAGCTGAAATAATTCTGGATTTATGCATACCCAGAATAATAATAATAATGATGTGACAGGATGTCAGTCTTTCTTTGGTAGTACTAAATCCTTAAGATAAAAATTTACCTAATTATATCAATTCTAGTACAGCTGAAACACATTTATATTTAAATTATTATGAATTGTAGACTGCTCTGGTAATTTAAATGAGAAAGGTCTTGGTGACAAGAATATGTGAGAAGAAATTCTCATCTGCCTATCCAATTTATGCTACATTAGAAATATGAATGATTTGACCAGATACTGGTGTAACTACTGAATTGATTAGTCAAATATTTAAAACATATGTACCTGTAACTGGAGATCAGTAATTATCAAGGGATTGAAGTGTTTATATACCCACAGTTCATAGAATAAAAGATACATGTAAATCTAATTATTTAATCAATATATTACCTTCTGTTTTCATTTGTAAAGAAAACATATTTTGTGGAAAATAGTAAGTTGTAATTGGTAAAATACTGTTACTTCCATTTGAAAATATTAGTTTCTTTCTTAGTATTTCTTTCATTTTGTATTATTTTTTAAAACACCATATCCTAGTGATTTTTCCACCTGTGCTTTTAAAATGGTTCATTTTTATTTTAAAAATAGAGCAAAGTAGAGACTCGGTAAGATGAGTTCCAAAAGGTGGAAGAGTGCTCAGGGTGTTTACGTGGAGATGTGCAGCATGACATTGAAATAGAGACAAGACTGAGCTGGAGTGGATAGAGACCTGGCTGAAGAGAGGAGGTGAAGAACTCTGAGTGAAGAATGATCCATTCTATACATGAGTGGATTAGTCCCTCCTAAGAACAGCATTATGAATCTGCAGAGAAACAGTGTGGGACATGAGGACAGGGGAATAAAAAGGTGAATGGGAAATATGTTTGCAAAGACTGGAGAATGCAAAATATACAATAGGGAATAGAGCGTGGGACAGCCACACCTGCCCGGCCAGCCAGTGCAGCGGGATCTGACCACAGGAGGACGCACAGCTTCTCCACTGACCTCCACACCCACTCAGACAGGGACGTGCCTGAAGAAGGTGCAAAGTCATGGCACGGGATGACAGGCTCTGTGGAGAGGAGACAATAGTGGGAAACATTTTGAACTCCCCAGTGCTCTGTGCTGGGACTGCACTGGGTGGGGGAGGGACTGGTCTGAGTGGACACTTCCCACCACCACACAAGGGAGTTTGGAGACAGGCACTGCACCTCTGGTGGTCAGCGGGACCAGAACAAAAGAAGTGAATACTGAAAAGGGGGCTCTGACCCTGGAAACTGCTGATGATTCTACTGGCTGAGGGTGGGACGGAAACAGCAGGATACTGTGCTGGGCAGACATGAGACTGCAGGACTGTGACGCAGAGGGGACAACTGGCGGCCTGCTGATTCAGCCCACCAAAATGGCATCTGCCAAATCCTGAGTGGTTGCCTTCAGTGCTAGTTGCTGAAGTTTGGGGTAGAACACCCCCTCCCTCAAAGCTGGGACCTTCATGCTATGCATGGTGGGCTCCACCCTTGGAGGTGAGGAAAAGTGAGAAAAGCTGCTTTCTGCATGCCACTGGCTTCAATCTGTGGGGCCCTGGTGCTGAATAGTAGTTGACAGCCTATTGATTCAGCCCACTGGACCAGCTAGGTCATCAATAAGATCATAACTCTAAGGCTTGCTTTCTTCATCCAGACAGCTGCCAGCATTGGGGTTTGTGGAAAGGGAAGGAAAATCCTGGCCAGAGACCTCAGCAATTGCACCAATTGACCCCTTCCATTAGGAACAGCCTCCCAAGTGTGGTGAAAGAGCCCTGGATAACATATTAGCAGCTCCCCCAAGCTGTAGATCAAGCAACCACAGAGGAACACTCACCCAGCCTGGTGCACACCAGCTGCTATCTATCTTGCCTCTACCCCCACTGTAGGTGGGAACAGGGTCCAAGTAACACTTGGGAGTGGCAAGACCATTCCAAAAGATTGGGGCATTTGTAGTGGACCAGAGCCTAACACAGAGACATCAGATTACCTTGATAACTGGCTCCTCCATGTAAACTACAATCAATGACAGAGAGGGTAACCCCACAGCTCAACACAGGGCCCTCCATCTCAAGCTATTATAGAGTAGTGGAGTCATACACACAAGTGCAATCCACCACCTGGGAGCTTAAGATGAGGGACCAAACTCACTAATCTCCATTAGTAAGAGGTGAAGACAGCAAGTCAGAGGTAACTCAACTTGCTAAAATACCTGTAAGGCAATACAGGACCAGTGTGCCTCTCCCCAGCATTTTAAGGAATGTCCCTTAGGGACTTGGAGATAGGGCCATACACCAGTCCTAGTACCCCCAGTTCTTGACCAAGTAGTCTCATGAGAAAGAATCAGCAAAAGAACATAGGAAACATAAAAGATCAGAAAGAAAAGTTACCCCCTCAAAAATCATTAGACCCTCAACAATACATACCAACTTAAATGAAATGAATAAAATGACAGAGGAAGAATTCTGAATATGGATTGTAAGAAAACTCAGTGGAATTGAAGAGAAAATAGAAACCCAACACAAAGAAGCCACAAGAAAAATATAGGAAATGAATGAAAAATTCTCTAAAGAAATTGAAATATTACCAAAGAACAACACAGAAATACCGGATGTGAAAGAGACATTCAAGGAACTACAAAACACAGTGGAAAGCCTTATGAAGTGGATGGATCACACAGAGAAAAGAATCTCAGAGCTTGAAGATAAGGCCTATGTGGTAAACAAATCAGATGAAGAAAAAGAACACAGGAGCAAGAGATAAGAACAAAACATACAAGAAATGTGGGATTATGTAAAGAAAACAAATATAAGAATTATAGGCATCCTAGAGAGAGAAGAAGAAATTACACAACCTATTTATTGGAATACTGGAGGAAAACCTGCCTGGCCTGGCCAGAAATCTAGATGTCCAGGTAAAAGAAGCACACAGAACTCCTGGGTGACTCAATGTGAACAGGCAATCACCACGTTACATAGTGATTAGGCTGGCCAAGTAAACACAAAACAGGCAATCCTTCAAGAAGTAGGATGAAAACAGCAGATAACCTACAAAGGAAAACCTATCAGACTAACTGCAGATTTCTCAACTGAAACCTTACAAGCCAGAAGGAATTGGGGACCCATCCTCCATCTTCTAAAGCAGAATAATGATCAACCTAGAATTATTTACCTGGCAAAACTAAGCTTTATCTGTGGGGGAGAAATAAAGATGTTCCCAAACAAGCAACTCCCTGATGGAATTTGCAAAGACCAGAACTGCTCTGCAGGAAATACTCAGACCTTCATTATACACTGAACAGCGCACTAGACACCCACTAAAGTAAAATCACTCAAGAATTAAAGTCCAGAATGTGGGTTCCACAATGGCTTGAGAAGTAAAACAAAATGATAAGAATTTATCCAACAATATGAACAGAAATCTACCTCAAATATCAATTATCTTGATAATTGCGAATGTCTTGAATTGTCCTCTGAAGAGATATAGACTGGATGAGTGGATAAAAAGTCATAAACCAAGTATCTGCTGTCTCCAGGAAATGCATCCAATCCACAAAGATGCTTTCAGACTCAAGGTCAAGGGTTGGAAAACAAACTGTCAGGCAAATGGAAGCCAAAAGAAAGCAGGGGTAATAGCTATTCTTATATCAGATAACATAAACTTTGAAATAGCAAAAGTAAAGAAAGACAAAGATGGTCACTACATAATGGTGAAAGAAAAAATACAATAAGAAGACTTAACAATTCTTAAAATCCTTACAAGAATGCTATAAGATTTTAGAAGATAAAACTCTGTTTTAAAGTAGAAACCTCACAGACAGTTGAAGTGAAAGGCATCTATCTTTGATGATAAAGAAACAGTAGCTTATAAAATATATAATATGGACTAAACACTTGATGATGTTCTGTGTGAGACTTATTCTTAAGTAATTCTGTCAATTTTGATAATTGTTTAAGGAGAAATATGATTCATTTCTCTTTTATGGGTATAAGTACAGCATAGTCAAAAAACAGTAAGTTATAGAATTATAGAGTCTGGGTGTGATTTCAGCCCTTCCAATGACCAGTTATGCAGGCTAGCGTAACACAGTCAGAGTTTCTTTGGAAGTATTCAGATAATGATTACATGAAATAATTTTTAAGTAGTACTGGTATTTGGTAAATAATCATCATCCCCCCTGTTTTCTGCTTTACTGCTTTGGACTTGTTAAACAAAATAAAGCAAAACAAAATTACAGATTCTGTATTATCCTCTCTCTAGTCTTTTCCACTGACTAACTTAAAGTACAATGTAAGTAAAAAAGAATACACAACAGATTTTACCTTTTTACTTTAATTTAAAATGTGATCATAGATAGAAGGAAAAGAGAAAACTGTTTGTTTAATTTTCAAAATGAGCAGAAAAGTGGCATTTAAATATCAATGACTTATAAATGATTTTAAAGTGTGTGTGAGGGTTGTCATCACACAATTAGATTATAAATGCTTTGGATAATAGAGATATTAAGTAGTAAAAACACAAAATTCCTCCCATAATTTAATTTGAAAGATAACTAGCATTTGTAGTAAGCCTCTAGAGGAAACTCAGGAGTGACACACAAACCTTTGGAACCATTAGATGACACACCACCAGTACTCCAACTGGGTAACATGGAGAGGAAGGCACTGAGACTTACTGTCAATTTGATACCATCTAATTAGAAAAAATAAAATAAAATTTAGGGTACCCAGCTTTGGTGTAAGGAAAGGAGAAAAGCTTAGGTAGATGTCAAAATGCTTCTAGGATAGAGGACAGTTAAGGTACTTGCCTGGGTTACCTTCTAAGGTGCTGATTCATGATCTTTGAATAAAAAGGCTTTAAGTATGATGGTATGTCTTTCTCAATGCCTACTTTCATCTTCTGCTAGACCTTAGCTCTGTTGAAAACACAGAAATTTTTTTGCTATTTATTTATTTACTTTTTTTGGAGGGGGAGTATGTCTTACAAATAAAAATAAAGCAGTGGGTTTATGTTGGGAAATCTAATAAATATTTCATTCAGTATCAGGGACAGAATCCTCTTCCAGAATGGTGAAACAAAGCAGCAGTAACAGCAGGGAGGACAGAGATAGTGCCAGGTCTGTCTTAGGATGGTGATGGCAGCATCACTCCAGTGATTGCCGGACGCTGTGACTGGGACAGGGCCAGGCCACTAGGAGGCAGAGAGGGAATAACAAAAGACACTGGCCCAAGAGACTGAAATCGTGGGAAGGCTAGTGAGATCCCCAGAAGTCTTGTGAAGGCCAGGCCTGAGGGAGAAAACACATTGCTCAGGTCACCTAATTTATGATATTCCCCACCCCCACCTCCATGATCAATATCCACAAGGCAAACGGGTATTATGCTTTTTGTCATGTCTGAGAACATCTCTCAGCAAATATTTTTAAGTGCTCTAAATTCAAAGAGGTACTAGTGTATTAAATAACTACTAGGGATCCAAAAGAGGTTCCTCATTCCACATAGGCAATGAAGATAATCTGATCTTTAAAAACATAGATAAGGGCTATAAGAATGTATTAAATAACTGCTTCCTTCTCTCCTGGAAATAGTCACACACACAAAATTGTTGTAGCCTTACCTTCAGTTTCCACTCTTGGCTGTTAGAGAAATATGGTTCACATTATATTTATGTAAATAATATTGATGCCCTTTTATTAACTTTGTCTTTTTTCTTTTTTAGGTCTTTTTTGGAATATATCTATATGCATTGTGTCCAGTGATATTGAGAGTTGTACCTTCCATGATTGTTTGCCATCATATGATGAAATGCTCTATTTATATTAAAATGAAGGTACTCCTAGGGGAGACATTGAGCCGAATGAAGCAACAAACAGAGCTTTAGAGACTGAATATGTGGAGTGACAGTGACGGCAAAATGGTAGTTCTCATTACCGAATGGCCCAGAGGACTGCAGGGAGACTTATAGCACAAGCCACAGTGGCTTGAACTTGGCAGCTCTCATAGGTTTGAGTACTCACAGTATAGCAGCTAATCACATGATTTCTCCTCTTGCACATCTTGACTTGGTATGTCATTGTAATATGTTGCTGGCTTGAGGGTCAGGGGATTTTTTTCCCATTCTGTTAACCAAATGAGGCATTTTGCCAGATGATCATATTTCTTCATAGCAATATTGTGATTGCAATGATCTATTTAGTCCAGGTAATGAGAGTGTAAGCCATGAAAATCACATTAACTTTAATGTGACACTATAACAGTCTTGAAAAAAAAGGAAAAAGGAAAAAATATTAATTGAGATACTAAAATTCTCTCCATGAAGCCCAATTTTCAAGGTAATGGAATGGAGGAGATTAGAGGAAAGTGAGTACAGGGTTTCCTTGGGCTCACTGAAGCCATTCAACCATTTGTTCACAGATGGAGGGTCAGTTAATGAATGGTGTGAGAGAAAGGCCTAGGATTTTGTTACTCTTCAGATATCTATTCTCACAAATGTGGTTTTACTTCTTTTGGATATAGGTTCATTATTTATTAAACATTATAGTGGATTAAGTGACCTTTTAAGTTTCCTTCCAAAAATAAAACCTACTGTCCTTAATGGAATTTAGATAGAGCAAAAATTCAAAAAATTAATTATCGGAAGGGCTCAAACTTAATCATTCCCTGAGTGCTTTATTTAAGATTGTTTCAGCTGTAAGTTGAGCATCATTACACGAGCTAGAACAAATTTTCAAGCTAGGATTTCATGCTCTCACTTGTATATGTAGCGGAGAGACTTTCTGAGAATTCTGGACCAGGCTATGAGCTCTCCATCAGTTAATCTTTTATTCAGGTATAGTTTCTTTTCAGGCTTCTCATTTTTTTGTAAGAAACAGAAAATCCACCACCAGATTAACTGTCAGTTAAAATGTATAGGTCCATATTTAACCAAGAGTATAGATAATCTGCATTCTGAGTGCCTGCCAAAAAGTGTAATTTCAAACTCATTGCTTCCCAATCTCTATCAAAAGATCTGCAGACAAAAACAATATAGAAAGGATTGCTTAAAAGGTGAAATCTGTCCATTTTTCCAGACATGCTAAAATCTACCTCTGGATTTAGTCAAATCAGAAGACAGCTGCATACCTGCATGGTATTGTATTGACCCTATGGAACTGCCTTTACTGAGCTGCTTTAGAATGAAACCAACATGATGAAACCTGTCATTGTGTCTACTCTAAAAGTGTGGTTGAGGATGTAAGCCAGTGTATTACATGGTGCTGGTTTTACGAGGACCACGGGGAGAAATTTCTGTCGGATATTAGTAACAGCAATAATTTTGCTTCTCCTAACAACTGTTCTGATATTATCTTATATACCTTGTAAATTGTGTAACTGACCAGGATTCTATTTTCCCACCAACTGTTAAAAAGCTTAGGGCCAGATTTTCAGTCTACCAGTAGCAAATCTTTTGGGTATGAATTGTTTTTAGGGGTCTTATTCCTGGTTGCTCCATTTTATGACTTTACCAATATTTTTCTTCACTTTGTTTCCTCTATTTTAATGCAAGTTATCCTTTTATTTTATTTTTCTTTCAATCTGACAAATTATTTATGCAACTAGGTAAGGTATACATTTGCTTACTTATATATATTGTTTTGTTTTTTCTCTGCCTTGTTTCAAAAGGATTTAAAGGAATTTAACAAAACATATATTATTATGTTTAAGACATGAGCCAGTGAATTGGAAAACAGGTTGAAAATTGAGGTGCATCTACTTGATTTCTGCCTTAGTCTGCTTGGTCTGCTATAAGAAAGTACCTTAGACTGAACAATTTATAAACAATAGAAGTGTATTGCTTAAGGTTCTGGAGGCTGGGAAGTCCCAGATAAAGCGTCAGAAGATCTGGTGTCTGGGGAGGGCCCATCCTTCATAGATGGTGCCCTCTATTTGTCCTCACATGGTGAAAAAAGGGGTGAACAGGCTCCCTCAAGCCTCTTTGTAAGGGTACTAATCCCATTAGAATAGCTGCATTCTTAGCAACAGGTGCCTTCCTTTGGAGGCCTCTTTATCAGGGGCCTTTGGCTAAGGTCTTCCTGAATTGGCACCTCCTTTATGAAGGAGGATGGTCCTTTGAAGACAATTTCCTCCACTCTCACTCAGTGCTCAGTGCTTTTCTACTCCTAGCTGCTTCCTTTCTGCTTGCCCCGACCTCACCCCAGTTCCATAAAATAGCAAGTGCCTGTTCTTTTCTTGAAGCTCCATTTGCAGATTCCTCATATCCAAGGGGAGGCATTGGGGAGCCAGAACTTTTTCCTATTTATTTAGACCCTTATGTATATTATCACTGTAAGTGATTAAAGGGTCTGTTCCTTTAATTGCAGCTTGCTGTCTTCATTGACTATTCTGAGTCCTGAGAGCTCAGCTCTCTCCAGTGAGCTCAGCTCTCAACACACTCTTGATTTCACATTTGATCTTAAAATTATTTTGCCTTGAGAATTTTTACCAACTGGAGAGATTGGGACTGAGAGTCTGTTTTATTTTCCAGCTCAGCAAATCCTGGGTCTTTTATATTTTCCTCTAAATTCTTCTTGCAGGATAAACAGCTCCTTCTTTAGCTCATTGCTCTCATATTCAGCTAAGACAAGCCAGTTGCACTTCCAACCTTCTGTGTAAAAATGTCCTATCTATAAAATAAAGAAAGAACCACACATTTATCAGGTACGTTTCCTATCTTCCAAACTACTGCAGGTAGCAATTTTCCAATTGTTCTAGACTATAGAATACAAAATCCCCCTTTCTCCAGCCTCCACAAGTCCCTTTCTGTCTTCCCGCTTACCACCCACTGCCCAGTACAAAGCCAAGGCTATATATCTGAGGTTCTACAAGATAGCATTCCACTCCAGTACAAAGTTCTCTATCAGTTAATTACTGATGCAGAATAAACTGTACCAAAACTTAGTGGCTTAAATAATAAGGATTTATTATTTCTCAGGATTCTGTGGATTGCTGAGTGGTTTCTCTTTTTCTCATTCATGTTCAGCCATTGGTTCTATCAACTGGGATGTCCCAGTTCTTCTCTGGATGGCCTTTCATCCTCTGGCAGGCAAATCCAACTTCTTTCATGGCAGTTTCAGGGCAATTACCCAGGAAAAGAAGGTAGAGATTTCAAGATCTCTTGAGGTTGAGGCTTTGAAAATTGCACCATGTCATCTCTGTTGCAGCTTGTTAGAAAGCAGGTCACAAGGCCAACGCGGATTCGAGTGGCAGGGAAACAAAGACCAGCTCATCGAGAGAAGATGCAAAGAATGTGTGGTCATACTTACTGAACCACAGCAATATTTCTCACTGAAATGGGGGGATTTTGTCCTGAACAGGTGTGTGCTCTAATGAACTTGCTTCCTCTGTAGCAATAGCTGCTCTATAGAAAGTTACTGCAAGCCACTTCCCCCAGTTCAGTTGTTGAAATCTTGCTTCCATCCCCAGATTTTGAGTCTTAGCTCTCATTTCTTCCCATGAGATTCCTGCTACCTTTTATGTTGCCTCTATGTGGTACCTTCTTGTCGACAGCTTATTGTTTTGTCTGTGTCATCGACAGTTTCTTTATGTGGTGCTGAACCTTTGAGTGTGTGCAGAGAGATCCACAAACCAGTGGGTTTCCACGCCAGTCTAGCTTCTTGAAAGGCTGAACTAAATACTGTCACCCACTCCTCAGATATATCAGAGTTGAGTCACTGCCTGCGAGAGTCAAGAATTTGCCCTGGTAACCCACATTTTACAATACTTTTAGTTCTTGTTTCTGAAGTCTCAGAAGAAAACAAAGCCTCAATTTTCACAGAGCATAACTTTTGTGTTATTATAAGTCATAACCATATTTCTCAGCAGTAACCTGAAGAAATATCTATTTAGAAATATCTACTTTTTAGACACAGTGATAACACACAGTCCACATAAAGGAGTAGCAGAGACTTAAAAAATCACATCGAAATCTAGGAAAATTGGAAAATAAGTTTGGCATGAGTAAAAACTAATATGATAAAAAACAAAATAACATAGTACCAAGCACACCCATTTGGTGTTTGTCCTTATAAAATACTTAAAATTTTTAACACGATCTTTCCAAATCATGCTAGAAAAAGGAAACAAACTATTGATATTAATTCATTGACTATTTTATGCCTCTATAAAAATTAGAATGAACAAACTGAGAGAATTCATGGAGTGAGAGAACCTAGGTAAAATTAATCACTTCCATCATAGTATAAATAGAAAAGGACTCCACATAAGCAGTGAGACTTCTGAGTAAGGAAAAAGTCATTTATTAGAGCTGAAAACATATCATGAAAGAGTTAGCATGGCTTATTCTGGCCTAGATTAAGCCCAAAGCAAACCTTCCAACTGTTGTTGAATTACAAGTTAAAATATCTTCAGAAAGTTTCCTTGAAGTACATATCTTACAAAATTTGAGGTTTTATGAAAAAGTTATAGGAAACTATTTTCCACAATTTAAAGAGAAATACTAAATTTAATATTTAAATACACACGATAGTGTTTTAATGGAGATATCCTTATGAATGAAACCTACTCTTATTTATATTTTTATTTAGCATGACTATATAAAATATGTATAACAAGTATTACTATACTGTAGTGTCTATGATTATTGTTATGTTACTTTCAAAATGCTCTCATCATATTATACTAATTATACAAATTGATTTACAGAAAAACTTGGTAAATAAATTATGGATGTGTCATTTGCTTGTTATTATATGTTTTAGACCTAATAAAATTCACTTTAAATTTTATTTATTAATTTATATTTTCCCATTGCTTCACATGTGATATTAACTCAAAAATTATATTTAAATAAGTTTTACTTTTAGACACATAGTAGTATCTATTTTATTTCCCTATCTACATGCACATAAACACACATACATGTACACCTTTATTTTATTTTACATAGAAACATAATCTGTCATCACAATTGGATTTTTCAGAGTTTTGTCAACAAATTATGACATTGTTACTTCATACTCAACACATTCGAAGAACAAAAAATCAGATTGTCACTTTGAAATACTTATTATTACCCTGGTTATCTGAGACAAACCCAAATAATGACGTTGGATTACTTTCCACTTCATGGTCATGTTCTTCCATTGAACCTGCATCTTTAAATAGACACATAACTAAATGAAACATATAACTTATTAGTTTAGCGAAAAAAAAAAGGTGCAATATACTTTAAAAGTAATTGAAATATATGAGAAAAAGAGAAAATGAGATAGATAGGTAGATTGATTAATGATAAATAGGTAGATAGAGATCCATAGGTGTTTTGTTGTAAAATTGCAGGGTGCTAGAACATCCTAAAAATAGGACTCAGAAATTTAATACTAGAAATGCCATTATAATGAAAAGTATTGGAGAAAAGGTTCACATTCAGTCAAGTTTTATCCTTAGGCATTTTTTTTCTCTTTGGAGCAGTGAATGATGTTTTTCCCATAGTCCTGGAAACTGTGTAAAACTGCAGGTTCAAGGAAATGCCAATTGCTAGCACCTTTCCCACTAAGTCACCTGTCACCTCTGGGAACTCTCTTAACCTCATCTGTAAAATGGGGCTAATAACATTGACCTATTTTATTGGCTGCTGGGAGGTCTGGCAGTGAATGCTTGAAAAGCACTTTAAAAACACAAATGAAAAATGAAAAGAAAGGGGGAAGGTCATTTAGGTGACAGCAGAAATGTACACAGTATTTGAGGTGAACCAAGTTAAACAAATGTGCAGCTGAGTCCCCTGAGTGAGAGGCGCATGGCAGTTGATTCATGTTTTCTTTCTCTTCAATGGCAACAGCTTGATAGGGCGGACCCCACCACCAGGAAAAGGGTGTTCGATTCCCAGGAAACTGTAATTTCACTAGTAGTGGCTCTAAACAAAAATTTAGCACTGTAAACATCTTTGAAACTGTAATGCAAAGAGAGCCAGAGTGGAAAACGAAAGATCTCAGACACGAAAACTGAGTTTTCCACATAATTGGGAAAAGACTTGAGTTTAAGAGCTGCTTGGAAGTCAGCATGTTAAGTAGCAGTGTAGTGTGCATGTTCATCAAAAAGGCGACCGTGCAAAGAGAAACACAACTGGCACAGAGCCCTTTACTCAAGTCGGTTGAGGTAAACGTGTTCGCCAAGGGTGGGGGTAGGCAGAGAGATGCCTTTTAGCATGACTTGGAATTTTCTGTTGAAAGCTGGGCATGGTATATCAGGGGAAAAGAATGCAGTACATAGGCCTTTAGCGTGCGGTTTATGGTTATCTGACTAGGATTTACATTGTGTTTACTATTTGCTGTCATTGTGGTGTCATGGGCTAAAATTCCCTCCAATGTCCTTGTTTTGTCTCCTCTGTCACCCGTGGGTTTCCCTAGGGACTCCTTAATGAGGGTGTGGGCCTTGCAGTTCTTTCAGCTGTAATGAGGTGCACAGGAAAGTGTGGGAGAGGGAAGCATCCCGTAGTCCTATAACGAGGTCCTGCTCATTTAGTTTCTTACCCAATACCTAAGTTGGATATTTACTTGTTTCACGTTGAAGGCCAAAAGGAGCAGAGTTGGGTATCTCCTTTTCCCCAGGTGGGATGGTTAATTTTAGGTGTCGACTTGACTAGATTAAGAGATACCCAGATAGCTGGTAAAACATTATTTCTGGGTATGTCTGTCTGAGGCTGTTTCTAGAAGAAATTAGCATTTGAATCATCAGACTGAGTAAAGAAGATCTGCCCTCTCCAATGTAGGGGAGCATCCAATCCCTCGAGTACCCAGATGAAACAGATAAACCCAGATGGAAGTAGGGGAAGAGTGAATTTGCTCTCTTCTGGAGCTGGGAGTTCCATCTTCTTCTGCCCTTGGACAGCAGAACTGCAGGTTCTCAGGCCTTTGGACTCCAGGACTTACACCAGCTCCCAAAGTCCTGCCCTCCAGTTTGCCAGAGTCAGACATCTGCTACTCTGCTTCTCAGACTGAATTATACCAGCAAGTTTCCCTGATTCTCCAGCTTGCAGACGGCATGTTGTGGGACCTCTTGGCTTCCAGAATCACGTGAGCCAATTCCTACAATAAATTCCCTGGAGAGTCTTGACCACTACATTAGGTCAGTTGGGCTTTGGTAAAACCTCAGGTAGTTAGGCTTGGATAGAATAGTGTTTTTTTTGAGTGCAGACTTTGTTAAGGAGAAAAGGGAGTTCTGGACATATTTCAAAAAGGTTACTTTTCCCTTCTCCCCACTAGAATTAGGACAGAATTTTTCTCTGATCTTTAGGCTCTGAGGTCTTATATTAACTTTCCTCAAGTTGTAACTTTATAGTGTAATAAAGCAGAAATAATTCTATAAACATTTATGAAATATTCAAAACATATTTTTGACAATTCCCTTGATGATTAGATGGAAAGTCCATATTTTATTTAAATGCACAACTCTTTTGACATAGACGAAAACACGAGTCACAAATTTACACTTTGATGTGAGAAGCAAAGATACTCTCTACGCCTTAGGCATTCTACGCCAGACAGATGTTCCCCAATTTACAAAGGGGTCGTGTCCCAGTAAACCCACTGTAAGTTGAAAATATTGTAAGTTGAAAGTGGATATTTTGTAGACATGACGAAATGCAAAAAGCATAAAACACAATGTCTAAAAACTGCTGGCAACACAGTAGAGCAGTGGGTCCCGACCTTCTTAGCATCGGGGACTGGTTTCACGAAGGAGGATTTTTCCACCGACCAGGCAGGGAGTGTGTGTGGGGGGGTTGGTTTTGGGATGATTCAAGCGCTTTTAAAAAACCTCTCTGGTAAGGATAATCTATTTGCAGCCGCTCCCCAGCACTCGCATCACCGCTTCAGCTCCGCCTGGGATCATCAGGCGTTGGATTCTCACAGGAGCGGGCAGCCTAGACGCCTGGCCCGCAGTTCACCGTAGGGGCCTGCTCCTGTGAGAATGGAATGCCACCTGATGGGACCGGAGGCCGAGCTCATGCAGCGAAGGGAGTGATGGGGAGCGTCCCTCACTGTCCCTAGCTCACCTCCTGCTGTTCCTAACAGGCCACGGGCCAGGACGCACGGGTCTGCGGTGGCCCGGGTTGGGGACCACAGCTGTGGAGGGTCGGTCATTTATCCTCGTGACCGAGTGGCTGGCTGGGAGCTGCCCCACCGCAGCCACCGCTGCCTGGCATCTCAGGAGAGCATTATATCACATCACTAGCCCAGGAAATGATCAAGATTCAAAATTCAAAGTAGTTTCCACTGAACGTATGTCGCTTTCACAACGTTGTAAAGTTGAAAAATCATTAAGTTGAACCATCTTAAGTTGGGTACTGTCTGTATATCATTTAAATGGTGTTCATGGTTTAGGTTTAGGCAACAAAAGACAATTTTAAATGGTCTTTTTACCATTTTAAAATAGAACCATTTTGAGGTAGTGGAGATTGATATTTTAGTTTTAGAAATTTGAAGCATTATTCTTCCAAGTCTCTCTCTGTAAAGATATAAAATAGAGATCAACTTTAATTAAGCTCTTGTCTATATAATTCCCTTACAGATAAAAAAAATCACAGGAGTTTTTAGTTGTTGGTTGTTGAATACATTATGTAAAGTACAGGCCTTTGCTTTTTTTAATTAGATTATCTTATGATGTTACACAATTTGGAATTAGTGAAGACCAAGAGTTATTTAAATTATAACTGAGGGAAATCAGTTCTCTGTGTAAGCATTAAAAAAAGGAACTAATAATAAGGTAGAAATCTGTTTAAAGATAAATGTTAAAGGAAACACATTTGCTTTAAGGCAATACTGAATCCAATTATAGTCTTACAGCTCTTTCATGGGGAGAACAATGAATTAAAATATTTGGACCTCCACACTTAATGTACAATACAGTAAAGCTAGTTTTGAGTAGCTAATAAAAACATGCAGCTGTTTAAATCATAGGACTTCCAGGGTCCAGATTTATGTGTTTAGCATTTTTTGTCTTACAATTGTCTTTTTAGTAGTTATATTATTATTTCAAATAGTTTGTTCATTTGTTTTCTTTGTCCAACAAAATAGGTACGTCTCAAATAGCCAGATACATATAATATTGCATTATGTAAATTATAACAAGTTAAGTGCTATATTTTTCCCAAATGATGCATCAATAAGGCATGCAATATGTGTTCAGCTGTTCAGAGAATAAAAGTATACAACTAAGATACGGCAAATTAAAAGACTGCGGCAGCTTCATGGGGGGCAGAAGGGAGGGAGGGATTTTTCTCTAGTGAGGGTGTTCACTGCAGTTTAATTTATTTTGCTTGTGAATGATGTATGCAGAAGCAGAGTAGAATCTGACCTCCAAAACTGAAGCTGCACATTCGTAGTTGCCTACTTTACATTTGTCATTTAAGTTTTTGCTCCTGTGAATTAAGTATTAAAGAACTGTGCAAAAAGAGATCTTATTCACTGAAAGCACATGGCTAAAAGCATTTTTACATCTTTCTATTATAAACTTGCTTTTGCCTTTCTATGATGTCTCAGGTTTTTTTTTCTCTTAATTTTGAAAAGTTAATTAGAAGAAGTGGAGGAATGGGATGGAGCGTTTCTAACAACAAGTCAAATTCATATGAACAGTAAAAATAAATGCTTTAAGAAATTAAGGTGCAAGCACATGCCTGCTGTAATTGGTGCATACTTATTAGGAGCTCTTCTTTTGCAACCACTCTCGGTATTTGGGGCCGATGATAATGTGAATACTTAAGGGAAAAGTGTAATTAGGGATGGTGCAGTTCATTCAGTAAACATTTCTTAGTGTTTGATGTGACTGAACTGAACGTCACATATGATTTTACACTTTTATCCTTTCAGGCAACTGACAGGTCTCTAATCTCCATCTCAGAACCTTCACTCAGCTTGAACTTTGGCTCATAAAGGTCATTTTTGAACCACTTGGGACGACGAGCCAGGTCCATGAAATCCCACAGAGTCGATAGATGCAGTAATAGCTTTAGGCATATTTTCTTAAGACCCAAGGGGGAAGACAATTTCAATAAATGTAAAACTATGCCATCTCCAATCTATGCAATATCTAAGAAAATCTCATGGGAATAAATCGTCTCTTTTCCTTTAGGCAAAAACCTCCTTAACAATAGCAATGCAAGGTGCTATTCAGAGTACAAGATACTAACCATGCCATATATAAATAAAACAGAGCACAACACACACCACACACACACACACACACGTGCATGCACACACACA
>VSMD01011369.1:0-25444 GCA_008750895.1 Mirza zaza | reverse complement strand
TGGTCTCCTTCGTACAGAGAATATTTTCTATTTTCTGGCATTTTCTAGTAGGGGCTCAGACATATTTGTCAAAGAAGAAAGGAGGTCTCTTCAAAGTGGATGTATGTGTACCATGGAAAACCTTTCTGATTTTGCAATTTTGCCACCGACACTTCCCGGTAAAGATTACGATAGAGGAGGTTGGGTGTTGCGTTCCTTACTCTGCTTGCCATCTTTTTGTTGTTGGAGAAGCAGGAAGAGGAGGCAAGAGAGAGTTTGGAAAGAATGTTTCTGAGACTTTTCCCGTTCACATTATCTATGCCATTGACGGGGAATTAAAACTCACCCTTCTCTCCAATGGCTTGTTCTGCAAACCCCTGACTGCAGGAATCCGATCGGTCAATTAAATATCAGAGCAGGAGATCTGGATTCCGGGTCCCCTCCAGCTGACCACCGCTGGCTGGCTGGGAGGCAGGGCTGAGAGAGGGAAGGAGCCAGGACGGGGGAGGGCAAGAGGCAGGGGGGAGCTCTCCATGGGAACTTCTCCCTCCCGCCCCTCCAAACCGTAAATTAACGACAGTGGACCTTGTTAAGTGCAGCTTCACAAATTAATATGAAATATAGTGCTTTTTCATAAGCCTGAGAACCAGATTTAAAAGCATATTGGTGTTTGTACACAGCAGGCCGTAATGATCCATTATCCTGCAGACAGAGGAGCTTGCAGCAACACATAAAGAAGATGCAATTGGGCCATCTGCTTTGATTTCTGCAGCGTCCCCAGAGATCCAAGGGAGGAGCTGACAGTCCTCTCCATCTGCCTTTACATTATCAATTACAGTTGAATTATGCCACATGCTGCAGGGCTGGCAGATACGGATGGGAGACTGTGGCACCTGAAAAATATAGAAGAAAATCCATATGTTGGGAGCCAGCTGTTTATTTACAAGTGCTTGACATATTTCCTCACTTTCTCTGCTGTTGCCTTTTTTAAGGTTCCTAGAGACATTTCAGTTTAGTGTGAACTTGAGAAGAAATTAGGTGTAACAGCATAGCACCACATGAATAATATTTCAGTTTCCTTTTTTACAGTTGAAATGCACACGGAGCAAAAAACATCAGGTTGAACAGATTTTAAATTATGAAAAAAAAATAAGTTGTGAAAACATCTGGGGTGGCTGCTACAGCTTGTTATGTTTATAAAACATGTTGGAACAGGCGGGGCCGTGCACACTGTACATTTTTGGCAGCTTAGAAATCATGTGTAAAACTGTAACTTTTATGAAATGGTAAGTGTTTATGAAAGCTTAGGGAACGGGAGGTAGAGAGTGGAGTGGCCGGCACTTTCACGAAGTCTCTTACCACAACTTCTAGGAATGCTGCTCGAAGGATGGAATGTTCTGTTCTGTTTTGACTTTTTCTTTTCTTTTCTTGTTTTTTCATTTTTCTATAAGAGACTTAACTTATTCCTGGTTCAGTTGGTTCTAGACTGGGGAGGTGGAGGGCCACCACTTTGATTCAGTCGTGCTTGGGTTTTACGGTATGCGATTCCTTCCAACCGGGTGGGAATTCACACTTGGTTCTCATTTCAAGCCACGTCTGTTAACCGAGGACAGTCTGGGTGCATGTGTTTGCTCAGCTTGGGGTTCCCATCAGTGCATCTAGAAGTTTGGGGGAGACATACCGAGATCCAGCACTTGTAGGTGGTGGCGGGTAAGGGGTCTCACATTGGCTACAAAGGGAGGTTATCTTTTGAGATGCCCTAGAATGGAGAGACTGAGGTTAGAGGTCAAGCCCCAACTTTCTACTCTTCACTTACCACTCAGGACCAATTCGGAGTAATGCCTGTTGGTCTTTCATCTAACTCTTTCCATGTCCCGGCACCTAACACTTTCTGTCTTGCATTATACTATTTTTTATTTCAGAATATTATAGGAGTACAAACATTTTGGTTGCATATATTGCCTTTGTACTGCCCAAGGCATTGCTATAAGTGTGCCCAATTCACACCCCATTAGGTGTGAATTTACCCGTACCCTCCTCTCCCCTCCCACTGCCCAACACCCAATGAATGTTACTTCCATATGTGCACATAAATGTTGATCAATTATTGCCAATTTAATGGTAAGTACATGTGATGCTTGTTTTTCCATTCTTGTGATACTTCATTTCAAAGAATGGGCTCCATCTCCATCTGGGATAATACAAGAGGTATTAGATCACCATTGTTTTCTGTGGCTGAGTATACTCCATGGTATACATATACCACATTTTATTAACCTACTCATGGATTGATGGACACATGGATTGTTTCCACATCTTTGCTGCTATAAACATTCTAGTGCAAATGTCTTTATTAGGGAATGTATTTGTTTCCTTTGGGTAAATACCCAGTAGTGGGATCGATGATCAAATAGTAATTCTACCTTTAGTTCTTTGAGGTATCTCCATATTACTTTCCATAGAGGTTGTACTAGTTTGCAGTCCCACCAGCAGTGTAGGAGTGTTTCTATTGTTTTGGGACTTTTTGATAAAAGGCATGCCTTCCTTTTGGAAGCTCCTAGTTAGTTAATGACCTCAAACATGTAAAATCTTGACTCTTGCATTATGCTTTTGATGTACTTTACACGTTTGAGGTCATTAACTAATTAGGAGCTTCCTGAAGGAAGGCATGAACTTATTTATTTTTGCTTCTTTCTTAAGATCGGCGTGGCACCTGGCATTTCCTAGGTATTCACAAAATGTTGGATGAATGAATGAGTGAATGAATGATGCCTTCAGGATTTTCTGTATGTTATATAACAGGCTTAGCAGGGCAGGTGCAAAATCTAGGAGCTGAAGAATTCTGTCAGCTCATGATATGCCGTGGGGATACCAGCTTTGCAGCTAAGGACACCCGTCTAGCCTGGCCGCTGCAGACAAGAGCGTGCCTTTCTCTGTGTGACCAGTGCACAGCTCCCTGGAGAAGACAGGACCTCCGTGAGGGCAGGGGGTCATGTCCACAGGCGATGCTTGTTATTCTTTGCCTTTGTCCTCACAGCCTCTTGGCCACTGAGGTCTGCTGACTTTCTCCATGTTGCCTTTGTATATCTGTGTTCATGACATACAGCTCCTTCGTAGTTTCCTGAAATGAGGTCAGGCACACACAACGATGCTTGACAGTGAAACCTCAAAGCACAGACCCTACGGTGCTAGAGTGTAAGAATTTGTGGGGCCCTATGTAAAGTGAAAATGTGATGCTCCCTGATCAAAAATTAAGAATTTTCAAGATGGTGACAGAGGAGCACAAAGCCAAGCGCAGATCCCGTCCTCGTAAGCACAGTGCCCTTCTCGGTCAATGGGTCACACACCCGTGAGCCGCTCAGCTGGTGCTGCTGGCGCCCCTGCTGCCAGCTCTGCCCCTCCCGTCATGGTGTCTCCGTCTCTTCCCTTTCTTTTCTCTTTTCTGTGTCCCCTAGTCTTTCCCTTTTCCTCCTACCCTTCCCTCTTCTTCCTCCTTCTACTCCTCAAGTCATCATGCAAGAGTCTCTCACCCTGTTCCCTGTCTCCCTCTTTCCCTTTGTCCATTTTTTGTCACTCAAGTACTGAATGCAGCCTCCTTAACGACAACCTCATTAATTTTCTTTTCTACTCCCAATTCTCTTCTTTTTTTCTTTTTTTTTAAGTTGGGACAAGCCTAGATACAATAATAATAGTTTCCCTTTGATGACGTCTTATGCATTTATTATTTATTTATTTATTTATTAATACATAATAGATGTATCTATTATATATTAGGGTTTCAGGGTACATGTGATAACTTAGTACATCCATGTAATTTGTAAAGATTAAATCAGTGTAATTGGATATATAGCACCCTAAATATTTATCTTTAGGCTAGAAACGTTCAAATTATTCTCTTCTAGCTATTTTGCAA
The DNA here is from genome assembly GCA_008750895.1 of Mirza zaza. Lineage (NCBI taxonomy): Eukaryota > Metazoa > Chordata > Mammalia > Primates > Cheirogaleidae > Mirza > Mirza zaza. The sequence goes on along the minus strand of VSMD01011369.1, from coordinate 21,552 downwards.
TGTACAATAGATTACTGTAAACTGTAGTCACCCCACTGAACTATGGAATACTACATCTTATTTCTTCTAACGAGTTGACTTGGTTTCCAATCCCTCTGTCAAGAGGCCTAACCCTCTGTGTGTACATCGGAGAGTTGCTGTGTTGTTGCAGTAACAATACAAATACACAGGCAGACGCACTCGCCAATGGGCACATTGCTTGGGACACAGTCAGTGATCGCAGAACGTCACCCTTTTCATCCTGCCCCCCACGTTTCCTCATCGCTGTTGCAGTTGGTTCTAGCCAGAGTTCGTAAGTCTAGCCACAGTTTTCTCTTTTTCTTTCATGTGCTATGCTATTTCCCCCTGTTCGTTTGTTTTGTTTGTTTGTTTATTTATTTATTCATTTAATTGTTTATTCAACATCATTTATTAAATCCCTCCACATACAAAGGTAGAAAAAGACCAGGACATCATTTATTATTTTTGAACATTTTTGATTATTTTTTCTGTCCTTTCCTATCTATAATCTCCTTTGATCCTCACATCTCCCTTATGAGAAAGGGTATAGCAATGACATTGCTCAGAGAGAGGCCCTGAGCAATTTAGGCTGGCTAAATTATATTGCAGGCTTGTGGCACAGCCAAGATTGGAACCAGCATCTGCATGTACCTGAGCTAATGCTCCATCACCCCAGCGCAAGGTCTTTCGAGTGAGCCCTTGAATTCTTTTCAGATAGTGACAGAGACTTTTGCTCCATTTGCCCCTTCCATTGACTCCAACTGAGCGTGCAGCATAGGCAAAATAAAAATGAATGAATGCTCCATTGGTTGGCATCCTTGGTAACGCTCATTTATTGCTTTCTAACAAACCTCCATATTCTGATGGCTTAAAACAGCTGCTACTACTTGCTCAGGATTCTGCAATGTAGGCAGTATTTAAAAGGGAGAGTTAGCTCGTCTCTGGTCCATGTAGCATCAGCTGGGATGGCTCCAGTGTGGCTGGTGGATCCACTTCTAAGACGACTTACTCATATGGATGGCAAATGGGAGTGCTGGCTGCCAGCTACAAGCTGGCAGGGGCCATTGGCCATGTCTGGGTTCTCCTGTGTGGGGCCTCTTCACGTGGCTGGCTTGGCCTTCTCACAACATGGCGGATGGGTGCCCAGAGGGAGCATCCTGAGGGCACGAGTTCCAAGAGCCCAAGTCCCAGTGTCCAAGTCTACACTGTACAGTAACCATAAGCCACATGCGAATACAGAGCACTCAGAATGTGGCCAGTCTGAATTGAGATATGCTTTATGTGCAAAGCATGCAAGAGATTTTGAAAATATAATCTGAAAAATAAAAGGTAAAATATCATTAGTACTTTTTAAAGAAATATTAATTCTATTTCAAATTGATACTATTTTGGTTAAGTAAGGTATACTATTAAAATTAACTGCCTCTGCTTCTTTCTTTAATGTGGTACTAGAAAATGAAAATTACATGTGTGGCTCCCATCATATTCTATCATGCTGGTCCTCGAGCTTGCAGGCTTTGGCTTACAACACACTTGTCATTGTCCTGCTCACCAGAGCTGGTCATGTGACCAAGCTGGAGCCATCTGGGAAGGGACTACACCAGGATATTCATACCAGGAGGGGGATTCACTGGTAGCCACCCGAATAATAATCAACCATAGCTTTCAATGTTTCCATTTTGTTCAATATAAAAAAAAAAATGTAATGCAATTTTGTAAAATGACCTGATGTGAAAATTTCTGTAAGAAGTCAGAGAAAAAACTTCCAGCTTCAAACTTAACAGGATACAGTATTTTATATGTTTCAGCAGTGATCAAACAAGTATTGAGCGCCTATTGTATACACAGCACCAGGCACTAGACACTGAAAGCAGAGCAAAGGGTTCTCATGGGGCTGAAGGCCAGAGAAATTCACAGCGAATGTCTGGAGTGGAACAAAGAGCAATAGAAAACTCTGTCGTATTAAGACCTAGCTGTGTGTTTCAAAATAAGTGCCACATGGGCTACTTGCTTATCTGTGGTCTCTCCGGTCACATCCTGGCTTTTTGTTGAATGTGTCTTTCTCCACCTAGGGTTCCCGGGATTCTAATCCATGAGCTCTGAGGTAGACCCAGCATAGGAATGTTCGATGAGTGCAATTTAACAAACTAATTCTTACATGCATCCCTGGTCTGGAGGCGTAGCAGGGTTTGCTCCACGGGCACTCAAAGGAGAGGAAGGAAAAGAGTAGGGAGGTCGAGCATCTTTCTGGGATGAGGGGTCCTTAGAAATCAGGTGGGTTTCAGTCCTTGATACGATGAGTTCAGAGGATGCTAAGACTTTCACAACATTTCTTAAATTAGCAAACAAAACCTCTGAGCGCACCTCACTCTCAGGCATCTCGGGGGTGACAGTGGCAGTTTGCTGGTGCTGCCACGACAGTGCGAAGCGCCACAGACTTCGTGTTCTCACCGTTCCGGAGGCTGGCGGTTTGAGATCAAGGTGTCAGCAGGGCAGGGCTCTCCTGAGGCCTGTCCTCCTGGCTCGCAGGTGGGCCATCTCCTCCCTGCGTCTCCGCGTGGTGCTCCCCTGCGCCAGTGTGTGTGCGACCCAGTCCCTTTTCATGAGGACAGAAAGGCCTTTTTCATAAGGGCCAGTCACATGACAGTGAAGCCCCCCTACCATCCTCGTGGTAACTTAATCACGGCGTTCAAGGCCCAAATGCAGTCCCATTGGGAGGCACCGGGTGTTCTGTGCGAATTCTTGCAGGACACGATTCGCCCCATAGCAAGTGGTTTCTAAGACGGGCCCGCTCTCCAACAGAATTCCTGCATCCAAGAGCATCAAAATTTCTTTAAAAATTAGAAATAAGTAATATCCTAGATGCATTAAAAGGTGCATATTTCTTGCTTTCTGACATCAACTCTCTGTGAGAGATGTAAAAAGAGACTAGAAGGCACAGTTGCAAAATTAAAAGGCAAACCGAGAGTTTTAGGTATGCTTGCTGCTTGTATAGACGCACACAGGAATGTGATGACACATATATTTGGAAGGGGCTTTCTGGGACTTTCCTTTCATCTTGTTTGGTTCAGAAGCAGGACCTTAAAGAAAGCAAAACACAGCGCTATGGCTTCAGGGCAGAACAGCCTTCTCTGAAAGCCCAGGATGGCCCTGGGCTGCAGACTCGAGTGTCCTGAACCCAAAAGCCAGCAAGGCCTGTGTCCAGGTCAAGTCGCAAGCTGTCTGCAGCTTTAAGGTGTGTGCTTTGGGGAGAGCAAGAAAGGGCGTGGAGCCTTCTCTCACAAACTTGGAGAGCTCTCAAAATGGACTGAAGTGTTCTCGATCCCTGTGTTATTTCTCATGCCCGCCACCTGGTCAGGACTTTCAAGAAGGACATGAGTTAAGGAAATGGAACCTCTGTGTCTTGAAAGTCATCAAGAATCTAGTCTTAGAATAATGGCCAACAAACATATGAGAAAATGCTCAACCTCTCTAATCATCAGGGAAATGCAAATCAAAACTGCAATGAGATATCACTTATCTCCAGTAAGAATGGCCTTTATCAAAAAGTCCCCAAACAATAAATGTTGGTGTGGATGTGGAGAGATATGGACACTCCTATACTGCTGGTGGGACTGCAAACTAGTTCAACCTCTGTGGAAAGCAATATGGAGATACCTCAAAGCGATACAAATAGATCTACCATTTGATCCAGTAATTCTACTACTGGGCATCTACCCAAAAGATCAAAAGTGACTTTTTGAAAAAGACACCTGCACTCGAATGTTTATAGCAGCACAATTCACAATTGCAAAGTTGTGGAAACAACCCAAGTGCCCATGAATAAATACATGAGTGGATTAGTAAAATGTGGTATATGTATACCATGGAGTACTACTCAGCTTTAAGAAACAATGGTGATATAGTAACTCTTGTATTTTCCTGGATAGAGCTGGAACCCATTCTACTAAGTGAAGTATCTCAAGAATGGAAAAACAAGCACCACATGTACTCACCAGCAAATTGGTATTAATGGATCAACACGTAAGTGGACATATAGGAATAACATTTATTGGGTGTGTGGGGGGAAGGGGGGAAGGGAATGGGTATATACAAACATAATGAGTGAGATGTGCAACATTTGGGGGATGGGCACACTTGAAGCTCTGACTCGAGGGGAGGGGCTTGGGCAATATATATAACCTTAACATTTGTACCCCCATAATATGCTGAAATAAAAAAAAAGAATCTAGTCTTTTTTCCTCTGTATTAATAGAAGGAAACAATGTAAGTAACCCCCCCAATGGCATAGGTGGTCACAAAAATAATCTGTTCCTCTACTGCTGTGACTTACTCCAACTTCCTCCCACCCACACATTTTCTGTGGCCTCCTCCCCACCACACGGCCTTCCTCCCCTAGGGGCACCTCCCATGGCCTCTGATAACATCCAGTCTGAAGGCAACAGTCCCACCTGACATTTGCCATTGCCTCTTCTCTCCCTGGCTCCTCTTTCCCCAAATCTCATCCGTGACACCACTTGAAGGAGTCCTGCAATGGTACCAGCTAGTGTTGCCCAGGGTTACCCCACCCACACCTTAAACCCCAAGGAATGACAATCCCATCCTTCCAATTTTTCAGGCAAGAAAGAATGGGTACCAACCATGACTCATCCACGGATTCTAGCAAGTCTTTGTCATTTTTGTCCTTGCCCTCTCCTCTGCCTAGCATCCTGTCCCGAGACATCTTTATGGTTCATTCCTTCACTTCCTTCAGGTCTCTCCTCAGACACCATCAGAAAGGGCTCCCCTGACCACCATAGAATAAAAGCACCCCTCACTCTTTATCCCCCTTATCCTAACTTCTTTGTGCTTTTCTTTCAGTGTGTTCCTGGAATAATGTCTCCTAGTGCTGCTGAAGCCATAACTCACTGATCCACCATTCATCCACTGCACAAATGCTACCATGTGGCAGGGACCATGCTATGTCATAAAGATAAATAGAGTAACAAAGGAAAGACATCTGCTCTTATTCTAGTGGAATACACAAGAAGTGAATAAATGCATTGTATCCTTTCATGGTGAAAATAAACAGGGAAACCTGTTGGGGAGTGTCTTAACTTGAGTGGTCCAAGAAGGCATTTGGAAGAAGAATCAGAAGGAGCAGAAGCCCCAAGCCTATTTACTGTCATTTTCTAGTTCTCACGCTGGTCATACCAAGGCCTCTAATCCAGGTCTGGGAGCTGGGCAGGGAGCAGATGCGATGCCTGCCATCCCCTCCGTCAATCCATCTTCCTCTCTTTTCTGCTGTCACCTCTGCCAGTAGCTAGACAAAAGCTTCCAGGCATGCATATTCATGGGTGCCTGTGGATGATCCAGGGATGGAGAGGCTGGGGAGAAGACGGGTTCCTCCCCGCCAGGGATGTCGGGGCCCTGGTTTAGCCACGTGCTGTGACATTCCTTAATGTTTCACCTCTACGTGGGAGATGCCTGCGTAAGCCTAATTTTGCAGCCCTTTTGATCTCAGAAAACTCAAAGTCTTTCCAAGGCACACAACAATGACCTTTTCAAAATGCAAGTATGATCACACCACCCCATGCCTGAGCTTAAAGCCCTATAGTGGCTTCTAGCTGCTCTTGGGATAAAAGCCACTTCTGTACCTAGGCCTGCAGACCTTGTGTGGTTTCGCTATCCTTTTCCAAAATCTTATCTGTGAGGCCACTTGAAGGGGTCCTACAGTGGCTCTAGCCCCATGTCCCATCACCCCCCTACTGTCCACTGAAGTCACACTGGGCATCTCTCAGTCCCTTGAATCACCTTCCCCCTTCCCTTCACCAGCTTTTGCACATGCTGTTCCTTCTTCTGGAATTTTCTTCCCTCTGTCTTCACCAACTTAACTCAGCCTGAAGATTTATGTTCTTCATGGAAGCTTCTCAGGATCCCTTGTCTCTCTTCATCAGAGCACATGGCATCACTGCAATTTCATTTCGATCTGTTTGATGCCTGATTCGTGTCATCTCTCCTTTTAGAGGATAAACTCCAGGAGGTCTAGAATGGTGACCCTTTCTGTTGACCACCGTGTGCCCAGAATTTCCCCATTGCCTGCAGTGTAGCAGGCAATCGTTAGTATTTTTTTAATGAGTAAATTATTAACTAAATGAATGAATAAAAATCTCATTGCTTGTGTTAACTTTCAGGCATAAATGAGATCGATAACGATTGTTGGAGAGAGAGGCATGCCTCGTCCAGGCACACAGTCCACTGCACAGGAGACGGTACTCATAGGAGGCAGTGACTCCCTTCCTCTTGAGAAGTTGCTTATTTGTTGGATTTGCTAGGAAGCATCCAGCCATGGAAACAGTGATGTTTGTGTCAGAGATGGGGTGTGGAAGATGGCGACTGAGGAAAAACACTTGGAGGGAGCTGACCTACACTTCCGCATCACAGTTTTGTGTACAAGTGTTTGTAGGCATCATTTTGTGAATAGATATTATTTCTACATTTATTTTTCCACCATTCCTTCCTCCTCAGCCTAAGTTACAGCTATTTTCTCCCCCAAAGGTTGTTGGTATAAATGGAATAAAATCAGTTAGGATCATAAATAAGATTCAAGAGGAGTAACCAGCATAGGTTTGGGGGATGACTGCTCCCCCTCCTCTGTAATTTATTGTTTTTCTTCTGTAGGAAGCCAAATGATATTTCTCTAATTAACAGACACAGGCAACTATCATATAAATCAACATCACAGCCTTTTTAGTGATGCAATCACTTTATGATCGGGGGTGTAAATTAAACATCACGAATGCATCTCAAGAAGCAAAACATAATGGAATAAAAGACAGAGGGACTGGCTGGCTTGGGAGGCTGTCTGGGCACCAGGAGTGATCTTCACTCTGGGCACTGCTGGATTTGTCCCAGGGGCCTAGGCTGCCCACGGACAGCCACACATTCATGCCACAGTGCCACATATTCATGTACTTTCTGTCGCAGGTTGCCTGTGGGGGTGAGCAGGTGTATGTGAACTGGAGAGCCTATGATCTGGGTGCAAACCTCAGCTTTGGGACTTATTCCCTGTGTGGTCTTTGGAAAGTCAACTTGCCTCCATGAGCTCCATTTTATCATCTGTAAATTGGAGATAATAACAATACTTACATCATAACATGATTGTGAACATGCAAACATTAATACACACAAGGCACTTAGGATGGTTGCCTGGCATGTAAAGAGAAGTTTAATTAAATTAAACTATTATTATTATTATCCTCAGCCTCCTATTCAGTGTCTACATTTTACTGTGTATAATCACTTAGAATGTTGATTTCTGGGCAGCAGATCTATAGCCTGATCCACAATCTGGGTGGAGCCGAGGATGCTGCATTTTTAACAATCTCACTAATGCTTCTGCAGCAGGCTGGGAAGCACACTTGGAAAGCACTGCTCTCCGGCACGCATGGGAAATTGAGGCACTGAATGAATATCTAGCTCAGGCTAAATTCTGCCCACTAGGAACAAGACGGTGCCAAAAAACATCCAGGGAACAGATTTAAACTTATTTTTATATTTCCTTCTAGGAAGTGGACTCTGGGTGGGCTTTGCAGGGAGCACCACCCTTTTCCCCGGCCCCTAACTCAAAGCTGGAGTCCTGCACTTGTGGAGATCGGCTGGAAGATGAAGTCCCATCCAGAGACGGGGGTGGGGTGGGGGGGTGGGGTTTGAGCCACAATGGGTCCTTTCTGTTCACACACACGGATCAGCTCCCTTCCTCCCCCTCTTCTCCTCCTGCAAACTTGGTGATTATTTTAATAGTTCCTCCAAACCCAGAACCTTGGGGAGAAGATAACATGTTACAGTTTACAAAACATTTACATGTTCACAGTCTCATGTAAAATTCTCAGTTCTGTGAGATCAGCAGGAAAGAGAAATGATTATCTCTCTGTAGCAGGTGAGAAAACTGAGGTTCAGAAATACAAGAGGACTTGCCCAAGGTCGCCCAGTTCCTAGAGGATAAAGGAGTCTTGGCTGCAGAGTTATTAATCCTAAGTCCACTGTTTTTCTCATGGTAACATAGAGACTTTGGTCTTTTCTCTTGTCTAGAAACAAATCACAGTGGTATGTATACAATCACGTGTAGACATTAGATTTTGAGATGACATGCATGTGTGCCTGTGTGTGTGTGTTGTGGGTGGGGTTCAGAGCCACCTGTTACAGCTCCTTGTCCCTTTGCTTCCCCAAAGTCAAGTCCCATGGTAGCCTCCCACCCACCCACCCCAACCTCAGCAGCCCAGTTGAGTTTTCCATTTTCTGGCTAAAGAAGCACTGCCCTGAGACTTTACTCCTGACATTTTAAGCATGTGCAGGAGCCACAGTCCCTGGAAGTTATGGAGCGTGGTATGGAACACCATGGCCTTTTAAAAGTTGAAAGGATTATGTGTTTGAGGACACATGGGACATTTTCTTCTCTCCATTGGCCCTTCTATTCAGTCATGTAGGCAAGATGTGTTTACTGCTCAAGAAAAAGATGACCCAACCACAATGTAGAGAGAAAGGAGGAGTGCTGTATATTTGTTCTTGAGTTTCCAAAGCCCGGCCTGCAGGGTAAGGGAAGATCCGTCAACATGGATTACAGCAGGCATCTGGGAGAGCATCATAAGTCACTGTTCTTGTCCTCAAGAATAAAAGAACATGGACTTGGGAAGGGGAAGTTGGCAGGGAAGTATAGAGGGAGAGGGGTTGGTGGGCCAGTGAGGTGGGCTCTGACACAGAGGGAGCTCGTGGGGCAGAGCAGAGTGGCACCCAGAGGCACTCAGCTGCTGCCAAAGCAGCCTCTGCAGAGGCCTTCTCTGTGCTGCAGCCTTGAGAGACAGGCGGGTCCTCTTCCTTGTCTGCAGAGTGCCTGCCAACACTCAGTTGAGTGTATTCCAGAGCCTTCCCGGAGCCTACAGGGGCTGCCCTTCAACGTAACCAGCGTGCGAGCAGGAGTGACACTCATCTCAGCCCCTGTCCAACCCATCCCTGTGGCCAACACCATTTCAATGTCGTGGGACACACACACACTTCTGAGGCAGAAAGCAAGTACCCTGGGCACACGTCAGAGTGTGCCGTGGTGGCTCAAAGAAGCCCTCTGCCCCCAGCGTCAGTATGTAAGTAGGACCGGGTGGGTCCTCGCAAAGATGTCACCTGTCCTCAGAGTCAAGACAATGGTCAATAAATCTGTGTGACAGATAGATGATAGATAGATGGATGGATAAATAGATAGATAGGAAATAGGGCCATGCAATTTTTTGTGCCAGGTTAGACATTAAAATAATATAAAATAATAACATAAAATACAGTATAAAATATACTGTATTTGCATATAAACATGTGAATAAAAGTGCCTAGAGTTTTAAAAAAACATGGGAGGAAAAACTTGAAATGAGAAAACCTCTCTAATCTTTTTCATGTACGCATTTATGGGTTGGTTGGTGTATTATCCCTGGGCTGCACATCTGAAAAGGAGAGCCACTATTAGGTTGTAGTGGCAAGATCTGTGACCTGGCTTGTGGGGCGTCTGTTTCCAAGTGGCTGTGCTGTATGGCTGGGCTGGATCTTACAGTCCGTGAGTCCCATGGGCTCATACCCAGTTTGTACGCCTGCCTGACTCCGGACACTGGCTGGTGCTCATACTAGCGAAAAAAACAAGGCTAGGAGGTGGCCATGGCACTGTTGTTTCCGTAGTGGCCACAGGTGATACCTTTAGAGTCAAAGGAAATATACCATGCCCTAATTACCTTGTTTTTTAAAAGTGTGAGCCGTAACCCATGAGGCGAACCTATCATTGTGCTGCTCCCACCTGACTCGGCTGAAGTCCAAAGCTATTAAAATCTTCTCGAGGAGTCTCAAGGTAATGTGGTTGCCAAACTTCTGCTTTAAAACCATGTCTTTTGTCCCCCCTGCTATTCTGAATTCAGAATCCATGCTGTGTCAGCAATCTTCCTGTTAAGGCTCTATTGATCTGCAGATGGCTGAACTCATTTTTCTTTTCAAGGTATGAAAATGGACTTGGTCCTGCCACTTAGCTCAATGGCCAGAGGATCTCGGCTTCCAGCTGCCCTTTGCCCACCCAGTCTAATTAACAGGGACACTACCTTCTTTGATGAGTTCATAAGTGTTTCACACACAGGCAAGATGTAGCAACTTTGCAAGACACTGTTTAAAGATCTTCGACATCTGAGAAAGCCACAAAATCCAATAATCCTACTTTCAGAACTCCAGGGTGTCCACGGAGATCAATCTCATATCTAAACATCACATAAAGAGAGTGCATTGCATTATAGACTGATTTCTATTGAACACCACCTAAGAAACAGCATTAGACAGTTTCAAAAAAATAAAAATGGAGTCCATACCAGAGGGATTGGAAAAGGTTGTCAAATTCTGGAATATTTTCCCCTTGATTAAAGCTGCACTTTCAAAATTGTTACATTATTAACAAAAGTCAGTTTAGCTCCGATTTATCTTTCTGACAGTTTCCTGATGGACTTAGATGTGGGGAATAAACTGAACAGGCTTTTATGTTCTTCTTTGGGCCCAGACAAAACTGCTATTAATGCTTCCCTTGGCAATTGCAATAATACCTGCACAAGGTCCTTCTCAATGGGGTGTTAGCATTTGAGACTTTTTTTCTTGGGGACACCGAAAGCTGTGCCCATCCTAGCATGTGTTTCTCAGTGCAAAGTATTACACAATTGTTTGGTATTTGTTAGGAAACAAAATCCAAACACCAAAACAGCACTGGATTTAGACACGCTCTGGGTGTTGAATATTTATGTATTTGGGGGTCAGGGCAGGGGTTTCTGGTATGGAGGAATGCCAGAGTCAAACTCTTCTGGTCTCAAATAAGTCTAGAGCAGGCACTAAAGAGCCTTTTGAAAGTTTCTTTAATGAAATTCTAGAGCAGTGTCCCTTTGTTCTTGAAATCTAATAGCTTTGAGAGATGTTTTCCATTTTTCTTTAGGATGAGAAATAGATTTACTTGGCTTCACATAGTTTACTTAATTTTTCTAGTATTTTTTTTTCTTTTTTTTTATTTCAGCATATTATGGGGGTACAAATATTAAGGTAATTTTTCTAGTATTTTAGTCATCATGAATAGCTCTAAAGATGCCCTGTACATTTCCAAAGGGTTGGGGAGTGAAGCTAATGGTGAATTTCCTAAACATATCTGGTCATAAAATTCTTTATCAACAGCTCTCTCTCTTTCTCTCTTGACTAATTTTTTTGGAATATGCTTTCGAAAACACTGCTTTTGGTACACATTTGACTTCATCAGCATCTTGTAGCTTAGTCTGGAAAGGAGTCTGAAGAAAGGGAAAGTCAGGTGGGTTAGAATTTTCCTTAAAATATTCTCCTACACCTCCTTTGGGCTCTCCCAAGACTGATTATTCAAAAATGCTACAATTGCCTAAGTCTCTAATTCAAAGGCAGTTATTAGCCATTTGGCTGTGTCTGAGCTATCATAGATACTAACAAGAGCTTGGAATTGAAGGATATTTCTTTGAGCAACTCCAAGTTCTTCATATTTGTTTTGTACACTTGAGAAAATCTGAGATAAGAAGTCTTGTCTATTTCATGTTTAACATCTGAATGAAAAGTAAAAGAAATCCTATCAGTGGCACAGATATTTTCCATGCTAAGTGGCTCAAATCCACCTACTTTCTAGGTTTATCAAACTGCTTGTAATCTTTCTCTGAGTAATTTATGATATCCCCTTTCAGCCAGCAAATGTCCAATGTAGACTTCTAGAGAGCTTGGTTTCTAGCACTGTAGTCTGTAGTATGGTTACTATCATAGCTTTATCTGACCTAACTCTCAGCATTCCACCCTCCCCCTTCCTCGCAAGGGTTTTAATTTAGAATTTTTTGGTTTGTAAGATATGGGCCAATGCCCTTGAGACATGCACAGATGAGGATTTAGGACAAAAATAGGTTATAGGAAAGCTAAAATCAGAAAACCCCAGCACAAGAACTCTAACATGTCCTCACACTATACCCTGCGACCTCTCTTTATTTTGTACTAGTTCCAGCTTAAGTGAATTCCATGGTGTTTAGTTGGTGAGACACTAACTCTTTTATGGCAAAATGAATTAGTGTGTTATTTATATATTTTAAACTTAGTTAGACACTCCCTTAAGGCTCACAGCCAAGCCAATAAAGTTATGTTTGAAGATGGAGTTTGAAATTCTATTTTCATTCATTTTAATGGTTAACAAGTAAATTGCATTTTCTACTTCATTCTGTGACATAAGTCAATAGGTATCCAATGTAAATGTAGTTCATTTATATTTGAATTGATGTTCTGTCCGCCATTACCTTATGTTTCTAATGCATTCTGATACATTAGTAAATAGGCTTGTCTGATTAATCATTAGCACATGAAAAGAATTTGCTGCTGCCTGCCAAATGGAATTATTGACACTGATAAGAGGGTCTACAGTGGTATCACCTGGAAACAGAGTGCAAGTAATTGAAGGAAAAAACATGCTGCCATAAATATGGGGAACCCTGAACGTATTTCATTTATTCTCTATACAATGGACATTTTATAGTTTTATTAAAATAAAAAAATTTGCTAACAGTTAAAATTGATGAAAGAAGGTCTTGATTTACTTTTATAAACTCAGTTGCCTAAAATCTAAACTCAATTTGTTAGCTTAAGGGAAAGATTTCTTGACAGCTGCCAGTGGAGAATGAGAAAGACTTCAGAACGCTCCAGAAGTAAGCAGAGTGCAAAGAAAGCTTCTAGAAGCCTTCTTGGGAATGACGCAGAACCTGAAGTGTAGTCCACATCCATTCTGTATTCATCAACCCCTACTGCTGTGTTCCGGCAAAGGAGAGCAGATTGAAGTCTACGTAATATCCTGCAACTCCAGCCAGTCCCCGGGACAGGCAGCGTGGCACACCTAAAAGGGTCAGAGCCCCATCATTTTGAAAATGGTCGTGCAATTCTGCTTTGTTATTGTCTGAGCCATTAGATTTAAAAGCCCTTCTGTGTGATTGCCAAGTACATTAATGTGAACAAATGATAAAAGTCTAGCTGCTTGAGCTGCCAAAACTTGTGCAATGTCTTAAGGCAGCACAGCAGTGTGGCAGTATGTTGCACAGTCACACATGCTGGACATGCTTTATTCTGGGCTTTAAAGTGGCACAGAGGATGATGCAAAAGAAATGCTGTTGTGGACCCCTTTGTTCTGGGGAGACCTGAAGCTGAAATGTTGGGTGTTTTCGAAGTATGGCTGAATGAATATGCCTCAAGGCCTTACTCCCCTGGGGAGATTTCTGTATTGAACAAGGATTCCAATAAAACAGGAGTCAGGAACCTAAATTCTAGTATGCCCTTTATGGATTCACTTTCTCTGTCCTCAGTTTCCCCTCCTGTAAACAGTGATAATAACTGCCATCCTTTCTACCTCTCAGGGTGCTTAAATTTCTTTCAAAATGATTAGAAAAGCATTTGGAAAGGAATTATGAAAGTGTAAGCTCCCATTTCTATTGTAGTATATCTTCTCTCTTTAAAAGTTACTTGAGAGCTAGCTAGACTGTGGCTTGGTTTTCTAGGCATCATGGACTGAGGAAGTGTTAGGAATTTAGGTTAACTCATATGAAAAGGTTAACTCACATGAATTTAGGTTAATTCACATGCGTATTTGCTTTTCTCATTTTAAGTTTGGGGCAGAACTTTGCTCTCACGTTTAGTGACACCTTCTGACTCATGCTCTGTTCGTTCATTTCGACGACATGCAGGAGAGTGTGTGGATTCCTCCTGAGGATCGTGCTGCGTCGGCAGGCAGGGCAACCAGAGGCGTGTGCGGGTCCCGAGAGACACAGGCTTTCTTTGACGTTGGCCCTAGCGGGAGGCTTTCGCTATTGTCTTGATAGGACGAGTCTCCCAGGGCTTGGTGGAGCACGGGCAAGGCAGGATGAGAGAAACAGTAGTTGTGACATGAGCTCAGCGCCCAGTCTCTTGTGTCCTTGTCCTGGGCTGCTTACTTACATTCTTACTCATGTAATTGTTGCATACTGCTGCCTCAGTTTCCTCATTTATGAGATGGGGACGCCACTTAACTTATTATGGAGAAGAATAAAGGAAGAGAGCACATAGCCACTGAATGTAATGTCCAGCCCGTAGTAGTGAGCATTCAAAAACCTTTGAAAGAAAGCCTGCTGTCGTGTAGGTTGCTGAGGACGGTGGTGAAGTTGATGGTGACGGTGACGGGAATGAGGCAGATTCGTGGGAGATGGGACCGGTGCCTACAACACAGGGTGCAGAAAGTTTTGAACATGGTTCTTAGATTTCCTTGGGTGTTAAAACTGTGATCCTTGAAGTGAATCAAACCTGCAGTGAGATCAAAAATCTCTACACAAGCTATGCTTTGCCTTTTTCATTTTTTTTGTTTTGTTGTTGTTGTTGTTTTTGTTGCTGTTTGTTTTTGGTAGGGCTTGTCAATCTGGTCCACAGCCACATCGCTGGCGCCAAGAACGGTGCCCGGAGTCCATTCAGCACTCAAGAAGTGCTTACGAGCTGTATGAACAACGCTTCTGCTAGCAAAAGTGGATCTTTGGCTTTTTCTATTCAGCCTGAGATAGTTTGTCAGACTCGTTGCAATGTGGTTCCTTTTCCTTTCACCTAAAATGGGAGCAATAGAGGACTTTCTCTTAATGAAACAGGCACAGTTTGTTTGAGCGTTTCCACACCAGGCCCTATAAATACCTGTCTCCATCTCCAGCACACGGCGCGGGTGGCGGTCCGAGTGGGGTGGCCATCAATGATGCTGCCACTGAGAACGCACACAGCGGGAGCATAAGGACCTTCTTATGCTCTTTCCTGAAGCTGGATCCTCATGCCACACCACTCCTTTTCCAGGAAGGTGGCAGCAAGCCATTCTCTGGGCAGGAGCAAAGAAGCCAGGAAGTGTGATATTTTATTAATTATTACAAAAATAAACTGTGGGGCTGAGATTAGCTACTGCAAAGCACAGGTGTGAAAATCCCACTTCGTGGGTTAGTGAAGAAAAAAGTCCTTGTTAGCTACAAAGATCTTCCCTCAGCAACACATAAAGTAGGAGAAAAGAATAGTGTGCAGACATTATCAGCATTTTAAACAAATGAAAAAGTTTATCTCTAAAAGGTAATGCTATAAATCATATTTCCTCTTATGGTAGTTTTATATTCTGTAGTCTTCTGCATTTCCCTTTCAAATATTTCCCCCCCAAAGAATCTAGGAAATAGGTTGTCCATTGATTCATTTCTTGCAAGATGTTAGCTATTAATAATGCTCTCATTTCATAATTTTTCCCTCTTTTGAATGCATTCCAGATGTTCACCTTGCAATCATGAATTTTAAGTGCTTACTGTTTCAATCATTTGTGTTCCAGGAACTTTAAACCAGTTCGTAGCCCTCTTTCAAGAACCTTAAAGAGATTGTGAAAAGCTGAGAGAAGGGTGGGGTGTAGGGGTGCAGGCACACACCTGCCTGTGGTAGGACGTGTAGGTGTGGGTGTGAACATGGAAAGAGACACATAATTTTTACTTCTTGGTATTTTATGACCATATGTCTTCATGTTCTTAAAAAATTGATTTTATTCTTTTATTTAAAAGATAATATTTCAGAGAAGTTGACAAAATGGATATATATTACAGAGTACATTAGGATAATAAAACTGAGGTTCAATTTGTGGTTAAGGCTGCTATTTTGAGAAAAAAAAATGGCAACTTAAAGAAATTTTCAAGTTGACCTGCCCTCTGTATTGCATAAATTACTTTTAATACACTGTAGCATGTAAACAGTAGTCACAGAGGAGATTAGGAGACAAAAACATGCTTCTTAAACAAAATGGACATGTTACCTATTGTGTGTTTATTAGGTGAAAACCAAGATAGATTTTTGCTCAAGAAGTGATCTTAGATTCCTTTGATTTGATCTATAACTGTTACTTTCTGTTTGAGAAAAATCTATGGTTTATAGTATGGTTTATGAATTTCTGGTCCATTTATGGGGAGTGAATTGGACGCTTCAGATGAGAAAAACTTTGCGTGCTACCCCTATCTCACTGTATTAATTAGGATAGGGTTTTGCCGCTATAACAAAGAGACTCAACCTGGCAAGAGGCACAAAGAACAAATGAGTTTGTTTCTCTTTCCTAGACCAGGCGCCGAGTGAGCAGTCCTGTTTGGCAGGGCAACCTGACTTTATGTATTTATCCAGGGTCCCAGGTTCTGGGCAAATTATTGTTCCTTTACATCTGTGGCATTGTTTTCATCTCATGGTTGAAGCTGAGTTGCTATGATACAGTCTCACCAGCAGGAAGAAGCACGTGTGCAGGAAGCACATCTGACATCTCAAGAATCAGACACATGACTTCTTGTCACATTCTATGGGTAACAATTTTGTCACATGACCAGCCAACAGCAAAGGTTCTGGAAAATGCCGTTTAGCTGAGCAGAAGACAGCCCTGTTGCAATTCTACTCCAGTGAGGGAGGGAGGACAGATTGGATGGAGTTCTAGCCATGCCCATCACAGCTAGTACCTCCTGCCACCCCCAACCTCAGGCCTGCCCACCCCGGGGCCATCCCTGTGCCAGTGCACATGGTCGCAGAACTTTCCTCAGGCCTCAATTTGGTAGCCCATTTCCATGATCTGTATGCTCTGCAGGAATATAATCTCAGGATTATGGAATTTTCATATCAGTTTTTTTATCTTTTCCAAGCCTGCAGGGCAAAAACAAAACAACAAACACTACACCAGCACTACCTTATTCATTTACCTTCTTTCTTCCAAATTAACCCAAACTTCCCCTTTTCCATTCCATAAAGCCAGAAGATTTCCTTGAGATAAACAAATTAAACCCAAACAAAATATTTACTGGCTAAGTACATGTTCTGTGTCTTTTTATACTGTGTCACCTTTATAGGCGAAACTTGGTGACACTCACTCTTTAGTCTTTGTGGTTTAATTTGCAAGGGCGATATGGACTGTGTGAAAATACCTACTGCTCATCTTCACTGTGTCAGCTTCTAAAACCTACATGGGTGTGTTCTCTTACAGAGACAGAGAAACAGCATGGCGTTGTGGAAACAGCATGGGCATTGGCCTCAGGCGGGTCTGGGCTGGAAATGCATTAGCTGGGCAGCCGTGGCTACATTTCTTTTTCAAATCAATTCAGCCTCAGTTTCTTCATGTTTGCAATGAAGATAATAAAGTCTCTCATATCATTATTGTTAGTATTAAAGGAGTTTACGAGGACTAAGTATGTGGTCCAATAAGACTAGCTGAGATTATTATCAAAGCAGTGAGATTAGTAACCTGAACTCCTGGGTCCTCTTTGCTGTTGCCTTGGTATTTTCATTAAGATAAAGCACTTAATCCCTCACCGTGTCCTCAGTTTCCTCACCTGTACATTGGGTATGACACTTGTTTTTCTTATGAAAGAGTGTGATGCAAGAACTCACAATGAATGTGAAGGCATTTAAGGGGGAAAAAAGGCAACAAACCATAAAAAGTACTCTACAAATATGAGTCATTATTTCTTATCAATGTCCTCAAATTGGGATGTTCCTGTTCAGGTTTCAAACTAAAAGACTGTATTCTTCCAAATACACAGCTGGAACCAGTGTGCCCTACAGAGTCCACAGAACATAAGAAATCATCCAGGTAACTAGTATTACATCAGTTTAATTCCAAAATCTGTTGCCTAAAGAAACAAATAGAAAAAATTTCTTTTATATTTGGGGTCACAGTCATTTAATATTTGCAGTCTTTAATCTTCCCCAGTAGAAACCCCCTGCATTCGGTGGCCATCTGGATAGAGCAGAGAGACATCAACGGAACGTTGAGGGTAGCTCAGCGCTATTGAAACACCTGTAAACTTGTCCTCTGGTTTCCTGTTGCTGACATGATTTTATAGTCAATTGGACATATTGCAGCCAAGAGTTTGATATTCCTCATTATGATGTGTTTTTCATTGTTGTTTTTATATATCCTAATGTTAGCCTTGGTACCTGCTCAGCTTGTATATTTTAAAAACGGGTGATGGTTTGGTTTTGGTTTGTGATGATGAAAGTGTTAATTATAGAAAATTTTTAAAATGCAGGAAGTTACAAATAAGCTAATTTCTTAAATACCTGTAACAATTAATAACCTGGTTTATTTCTTCCAAATCTAAAAAGAAGGATGTGAGCTGAAAGAGTAGAAGCACCGGGGGAAGGGTATGGGGGTTTGAGGTTAGAGAAACACTTTGGGTTCTTACTTTGTGGGGAAAGGGGTTGGGTTGGGTATGTGTGTGGTTGCTATGGCGATGTCTGGCTCTCATGTTAAGGAAATAGGGATGGGGCAAACTGTGGCATAGGGGTGTGTGTGTGTGAGTGTGTGTTTGTGTGCGTAGTCATGGTGGTGGTTCTTCTACCTTTTCTCTCAACGAAGGCTTTTTTTTTTTTTAATTTACCAGTATAGGCCAAATATAGGTTGGTGGGAAGACGGTACTCATTATGGTGACTCATGGGCTTAGGTTGACAGAGGTTCTTTCCTGACACAGGCTTCCATGATAGTCAACGCTAGAACCGTGCTCTGATCCCTTAAGCTCCCACCCGACATGACAGGTGAATCTTCATCAGCCAAAGGAAGGTATATGGCCACATTTAATTTTATGTGCCCAAGAGAGGAGAGTTGGGATGTTTTTGAAAATCCCTAATGACATCGTTACTTGACAATGTGAGTATCATGTGCCCCACAGAAAGTCCCTACTGCACTGAGGCAAGTCCCCTCCAAGTATGAGCTGCGCCTCCTTGAGTCCTAAACCCTGGTCAGATTGTTGCCCTACTTACTGGAAGGTACTAGAGAACAGGGCCTATATGCTCATTTTTTTTTTTTCATTAAGCCTTCAACACAGATCTGCCCAAGGCAATGGTCAGTGTCCCAACCTGAATCCATCACTCCTTGATGGAATTATCTTGGAAAAATATTAATATCAAAGACCACCGTTATTTGTTTGTCATCTGTATGCAAGTTGTTTTTTGAGTTAGGGCAACCTGCTTTGATTTTACAGCTTCATACTTGGAGGTACATATAAGTTCCTTCTAACACACACATATTATGTGCTCGCTAAGTGCCAGGCACTGTGCTCTGTGCTGATGATGCAGTGATGAGAAGGAATATAAAAGGTGAAGCTCTTGTCCTATGAGACAGAGCTTGTACTATAGTGGAGAAGAGCACATTAAGGAAATAATGATGACATGAATGTAAAATTCCTACTGTGGTCAAGGGCTATGCTGAGGACTTTGACCTGGTCTGATGGGAACACGTTAATTAGGTCCATGGCTGTGGGCAGGAAGGGCAGTCTAGCCAGAGGTCACGGTATGGGCAAAGGCTCGGTGGCAACAAGACGAAGGGAGACATTCTGGTATCTGGAAGAAGATCTGGTTGGGTACAGAAGCGAGGACAGTGTGTTTGGTCTATAAGATCTCAGGCCAGATGAAGGGTTCCTGTCTTTACCTGAAGAGAGACAAAGTAGATTTGCATTTCAAAACGAGTGTTCTGAAGGCAGCTTAGAAAATGGAGGGCCACAATGCAATAAGATGCAATAAGATGACGTCTGTATTGCCTGAGTAAAACATGAGCTTGGAATAGGATGTGGTGGAGAAGTTGGAAAGTGAGGTGGGGAGGGGAGCAGGCTGGTGTCCAGAGAGATATTCAACACATTTATCCAAAACCTTGCTGTGCTTTCAAGTCTGCTGAGAACACAATGCAGAGAAAATCTCTGAGTGAAGGCAACATGTTGAATGGACAAGTGGACAGTTTCTTACTAATTCCCATTTCAGGGGTGGAAATACGTACAAAAAAGTATCCAGTGATCCAGGAGGATTGCTTTTTCTTCTTACCCAAACAGACCCAGATGTAGCAATAAGAGAAATAAGTAAAGGCCACATTTTCATCCTCTAAATATTTCTCTTAGAGTAGAGAATTTATGTAGCTCCTGAAAGGAGCTTCCTGAGTAGAGACATAGGAGTCTCCTGACCATTGCTAGAGCCACTCCATGGCCCCACCACAGTTGTCATTTTACTATGTTTTACCTGGCTTAGTGGAGTAGTTGTAAACACTCTTTATGATATAGAACTAAGCCCTGGAATTGAACTCTGGGCATAGACATCTGGCTCATACTCTTAAAGCAGCCCACATGCTTAAAATAAAAATTTAAATTTCTGCATGATTTATGACATAGGGTCACAAGATGTAGTCCATGGGTGACCAGATGTCAACTCTTCACTGCTCCCCTCCCTAAAAGCAAAATATATGTTTCCAAGTGAGTCCAGCTCGGTGTATATTTTCTTTACTTCCATAGTTCATTATGGACACTGCAGTAATTTGTTGACAGTACAAGGCAAATCCTTGATAAAACCAGAGAACGTCTCCAAAGTAAATATTTGGTGCTACGAAATAGGGGCTTTTTGCCCATTAATCCAATAATAAAATACCGTCTGCAGGAGGAACAAGGAGCTTTTGCTAATTTCCGAAATTGCTGTAGGTCACAGAAGCTTCTAATTGATTTGGAAAATATTTTCTTTATGGAGAAGTAATATTCCTAGCCAGGAGGCCAAAGTCCTCAGTGCTGTAGGCAGCTGCAGAGGCCCCCGGGTGCCGTGTGCTGGTGGGGCCAGTGGGGAGGACGTGAAGATTCAGCTTGCTCCAGTCAATGCCTAGGCCTTCGAAGGCAACGCAGAAGACTCAGCTAGGAGCACAGACAGGAATGGGCCCAGAGAAACTAAAACTCTGCTCAGACAAGGTGGGAAAGTTTGGGGCAACAAGTAGCCTTTCAGATCAATGAGGGCTTACTGTTCCCATCCACCCCGACATCACAACTTTTACAGACCTTGACTTTGCCTAAACAAAGCAGCTCAGGAAACAGAATGTTCAAAGGCAAGAGACGGGGGGACGTGGGACGTGAGCTCAGTGTCAAGTAGGGAAGACGTGTAAATGCACTAGTAGTGCAAGAGAGTGAGAAGCTCTGCGTGGAAGGTGCTGGGTTGGAGAGGTGAGTATGAACGACTTGCTTGCTCTTCCGGGGTGGCTCAGAGGAAGTGATGGAGGCAGGAGGATGGGGAAAAGTCAGGGAAAGCTTCTCAGAAAGGGCCACATTTTGAGTTTAGAAGCAGTAGTATTTGCTAAGAGGAAAAGATTTATTCATAACACAGTGAACTCGAAAATAAGCTATATAAGCGAGCTTATGCCTACAACTCCATCATGGCAGATGCAAGGAAGGAATATTAATATTAATTAATATTGAAAATATTAGATATTATTAATATTTTATAAACACTTATTATGCCCCAGGCACTAGGCCATGTGCTTTCCATACATTGTTCCAATGAATATTCCCCAGAAGGCAATGAAGTAGATCACATTATTCCCTAGTGGTGGTGAAAAAAGGGAGGTTAGAGAAATTAAGCAACTCGCCTCATCAGCACAGCTTGGTAAGTGGGTAGAAAACGTGAACCGGCACCACCTAGATGTAGAGACTTTGCTTTCACCCAAATGCTCTACTGCCA
>VSMD01011368.1:0-43365 GCA_008750895.1 Mirza zaza | reverse complement strand
TCTCAGATCACAGTGGAATAAAAGTGGAAATCAACCCTAACAGAAACTCACATTCATACACAAAAAAGTGGAAATTAAACAATGTCATACTAAAAGATTACTTCATAAATGAAGAAATCAAGATGGAAATTAAAAAATTTATGAAGAAAATGACAATGGAGAGACAAGTTATTAAATCCTCTGGGACACAGCTAAAGCAGTTCTGATAGGACAGTTTATCTCCATAAATGCCTATAACCAAAAGTCCAAAAGATCACAAATAGACAATCAATGAAACGACTGAAGGAGCTCCAAAAAGAAAACAGACCAACCCCAAACCCTGCAGAAGAAGTGAAATCAACAAGATCAAATCAGAACTAAATGAAATTGAAAACAGGGAAGCTATTCAGGAGATTAATAACACAAAAAGTTGGTTCTTTGAAAAAATAACAAATTTATCACGCCATTGGCTAAACTAATGAAAAGCAGAAAAGAGAAATCTCTAATAAGCTCCATCAGAAACAAAAAGGATATCACAACTGATCGCAAAGAGATACAAGAAATAATCTATGAATGCTACAAAAATCTTTATGCACACAAACTGGAAAATGTGGAGGAAATGGACAAATTTCTAGAAAAGCAAAGCCTCCCTAGGCTCAACCAGGAAGAAATAGATTTCCTGAAAAGACCAATCTCAAGAGCTGAAATAGAAACAACAATTAAAAATCTCCCTATAAAGGAAAGACCCGGTCCAGATGGTTTTGTCCCGAATTTTACTACACTTAACAAGAGGAACTAGTATATGTCTTGTAGAAACTATTCCACAACATCGAGAAGGACGGAAAACTCCCCGACACCTTTTATAAAGCAAATATTACTCTGATACCAAAACCAGGAAAGGATGCAACAAAAAAAGAAAACTACACGTCAATATCCCTAATGAATATAGATGCAAAAATTTTCAACAAAATCCTAGCTAACCGAATCCACACGCTTATCAAAAAAATAATCCATCACGATCAAGTGGGCTTCATCCCAGGGATGCAGAGATGGTTCAACATGCATAAATCTATAAATGCAATTCACCACATAAACAGGAGGAAAAACAAAGACCACATGATTCTTTCAATAGATGCAGAAAAAGCTTTTAACAAAATTCAACACCCCTTCATGATACGAACAATCAATAAAATACGCTTAGAAGGAACACACCTAAAAATGATACAAGCCATACATGACAGACCCATAGCTAATATCATATTGAATGGTGAAAAATTGAAAGCGTTCCCACTTAGAACTGGAACCAGACAAGGCTGCCCACTATCTCCACTTCTATTCAACATAGTGCTGGAAATCCTCGCTACAGCAATCAGACAGGAAAGTGGAATTAAAAGTTTCCAAATAGGGGCAGAAGACATCAAACTTTTACTGTTTGATGATGATATTATATTGGAGTTATAATACCCAAAAGATTCAACCAAGAAACTCCTGGAACTGATAAATGAGTTTAGTAACGTCTCAGGATATAAAATCAATACACAGAAATCAGAGGCATTCATATACGCCAACAACAATCAAATTGAGAACCAAATCAAAGACTCAACACCCTTCAAAATAGGAACAAACAAATTAAAGTACCTAGGAATATACTTAACCAAGGAGGTACGAGACCTCTACAGGGAAAACTATGAAACACTGAGGAAGTAAATAGCAGAGGATGTATACAGATGGAAATCCATACCATGCTCATGGTTTGGCAGACTCAACATCATTAAAATGTCTATACTACCCAAACTGATCTAAAGATTCAATTCCATACCTATTAAAATACCATCAGCATTCTTCACAGATATAGAAAAAAATAATTTTATGTTTCGTATGGAACCAAAGAATACCCCAAATATAAAAAGCAGTTCTAGGCAACAAAAACAAAATAGGAGGTATTAATATGACATATATCAAATTATACTACAAAGCTGTAGTAATTAAAACAATCTGGTATTGGCACAAAAATAGGAATATTGACCAGTGGAACAGATCTGAGATTCCTGATATAAAACCACCCTCATATAGCCATCTAATCTTTGACAAAGCAGACAAAAACATACGCTGGGGAAAAGAATCCCTTTTCAATAAATGCTGTTGGGCAAACTGGATAGCCACTTGCAAAAGGCTAAAGCAGGACCCACACCTTTCACCTCTCACAAAAATCAACTCATACTGGATAACAGACTTAAACCTAAGGTATGAAACTATTTAGAATTCCAGAGGAAAATGTTGGAAACACTCTCCTAGACATTGGCCTAGGCAAAAAGTTTATGAAGAAGTCCCCAAAAGCAATCACAACGGCAACAAAAATAAAGAAATGGGACATGATCAAACTAAAAAGCTTCTGCACAGCCAAAGAAACAGTCATGAGTGTAAACAGACAACCTACAGAATGGGAGAAAATTTCTGCATTTTATGCATCTGATAAGGGGCTGATAACTAGAATATACTTAGAACTCACAAAAGTCAGAAAGAAAAAATCAAATAACCCTATCAAAAAGTGGGCCAAGGACTTGAACAGAAACCTTTCTAAAGAAGACAGAAGAATGGCCAACAAACATCTGAAAAAATGCTCAACATCTCTAATCATCAGGGAAATGCAAATCAAAACCACAATGAGATATCACTTAACTCCAGTGAGAATGGCCTTTATCAAAAAGTCTCCAAACAATAAATGCTGGCATGGATATGGAGAGAAACACTCCTACACTGATGGTGGGACTGCAACCTAGTTCAACATCTGTGGAAAGCAATATGGAGATACCTTAAAGCGATACAATTGGATGTACCATTTGATCTAGCAATCCCATTGCTGGGCATCTACCCAAAAGATCCAATGACACTCTATAAAAAGGACACCTGCACTCGAATATTTATAGCAGCACAATTCATAATTGCAAGGCTGTGGAAACAGCCCAAGTGCCCATCAATCCAAGAATAGATTAATAAAATATGGTATATGTGTACGATGGAGTACTATTCAGCTCTAAGAAACAATGGTGTTATAACACATCTTATATTTTCCTGGTTAGAGCTGGAACCCATAATACTAAGTGAAGTATCCCAAGAATGGAAAAACAAGCACCACATATATTCACCAGCAAACTGGTATTAACTGAGCAGCACCTAAGTGGACACATAGGTACTACAGTAATAGGGTATTGGGCAGTTAGGCGGGGGCAGGGGGTGGTTATACACATACATAATGAGTGAGATGTGCACCATCTGGGGGATGGTCATGCTGGTACTCCGACTTCTGGGGGGAGGGGGGAAAGGGCATTTATTGAAACCTTAAAAATTTTTCCCCCATAATATGCCAAAAGAAAAAAAGAAAAAAACAAACAAACCAAAAATACTATTCACCCTACGGTGCTCAACCCTTACACTCTGTTAAGTCTTCTTTCCCCTAATCAAATAGTCTACACTGTACTAGACTTAAAAGATGCTTTCTTCTCTCTGCCCCTCTCCTCATTAAGTCAACCAATTATTGCATTTAAATGGGCTGACCTTAAAAAAAATATACTCAGGGCAGCTAACCTAGACTCGCTTCCCTCCAAAATTCAAAAACTCACCAACCCTCTTCAAGGAGGCTTTAAACAGAGATCTACAGGGGTACCAAAAATGGTTCCCTGAGGTCACCTTGTTACAATACATAAATTACCTATTAATAGCCAGTAAAACTAAAGAGGCATGCAAAAATGCTACCTTAAGTCTTCTGCAAAAGTTACAGCAATTAGGCTACAAGATATCAACAAAAAAAGCCCAGCTGTATACCAAAACATCAACATACTTAAAAGCTAACTAGGGGACACCGAGCTCTTTCTAAAAGCAAAATCTGGGCCATATTATCAATACCAATACCCACGACCAAAAGGCAAGGTAAAAAATTCTTAAGAGCGGTGGGGTATTGCTGGCTGTAGATTCCGGGGTCCACAGACTTGGGTAAGCCTTTATATTCCAGCACTGGGGAGCAAAAATCCTTCCTTAATATAAACAAAAAAAGAGCAGTGTGCCTTTATGGTGTTAAAGACAGCTCTTACTGCAGCCCCAGCCCTTGCTCTGCCAGATGTCACAAAACCATTCCAGTTGTTTATGTCAAAAGCACGGGGCATTGCCAAGAGAGTCCTAACTCAAATGCTAGGGCCTTTGCAAAGCCCAATAGCCTACTTGTCTAAACGGTTAGACCCTGTAGCCTCCGGGTGGCCGGGGTATATGTGCGCTGTTGCAGCTACAGCCATCCTAGTAAGAGAGGCAAAAAAGTTAACTTTAAAACAAGATTTGCAAGTTGCTAAAGCACACACCATAAAAACTCTGTTACAGAGCCCTCCTGATCAATAAATTTCCAACGCCAGTGTCACCCAATATCAGGTCCTCCTACTAAACCCCCCGAGGGTAAGTTTCTTACATACCACAGTCCTTAACCCAGCCACCCTTCTCCCTAATAATGACCCCACGCTGCCAGTACATAAGTACCAACAAGTCCTAGAGGCCCTGTCCAGCCTGAGGCCAGACCTCCAAAATAAGTCATTGCCAGACGCTAAGCTGCAGCTCTTCACAAATAAAAGCAGTTTGGTCCAAAATAGAGTGCAAATAGCGAGAGCAGCAGTCACCACCATAACTAAGGTACTATAAACAGAAGCATTAAAACATGGCACCTCAGCTCAAAGAGCAGAGCTACTAGCCATGACCCAGGCTTTGAGGCTGGCCAAAAAAACAAAACAAAACAAAACAAAAACAAAACAAAACAAAAACAAAACAAAAAAACTGTCAACATCTACACAAACAGCCTGTATGTGTTCGCAACCGTACATATACACAGGGCTCTATACCAAAAACAAAAACTCCTGACCTCAGATAGCAAAAAAAAAAAAAAAAAAAAAAAAAAAAAAAAAAAAAAAAAAAAAAAAAAAAAAAAACAAGGCAAAAATCCTGGCCCTGTTAAAAGTCACTTGGCTTCCAAAAGCAATAGCAATTATACATTGCCAGGGCCATCAAAAAAATAAATCAAACATAACTATGGGCAATACATTTGCTAACCAAAGTGCCAAAAATGCAGCCCAAAGACCAGTAGGGCTTATCAATGTTTCGCCGGTCTTGCCCGCAAAGCTCCTGCCTCCAAAACCAACTTACTCCCCCGAGGAGCAAAGGGCGGGGGCGAGATAAAGTGTGTCCCCCCAAAAATAGATGGCTCAAGACTCCAAATGGCAAAATATTCCTCCCTGAGGCAATAGGGCAGGAGCTGCTGCAGTACCTTCATCAAAAAACTCACATAAAAGCCACAAAACTTCAGCAGCTTGTGGCCAGGCATTTTCACCTCATAAATTTGGCCACAATAACAAAAAACATTACTAATCATTATATAACTTATATAAAAATAAATAAAACCAAGACCCCCCAATTCACTAAACAATGCCAAAGGAGACAGAGCCCTAAAAAACAATAAAAGCTCGATTTCACCAAAATAAAACCAAAAAAATATAAATACAGATACCTCCTTATACTATATAAATACCTTTTCAAGCTAAGCTAAAGCTTTCCCTACTAAAAAAAGAAAAATGCACAGGTGATAGCTAAGTTCCTACTCACTGAGATAAGCCCCCGATTCAGCCTCCCCCTAGAGTTAGGGTCCAACAATGACGTTCACCGCCCAAATCTCTAAAACAATAGCCAAGGTTCTAAACATTACCTAAAAATTGCATTGTGCATATAGGCCCCAGAGTTCAAGACAAATGAAAAAATTAAACAAGACTATAAAAAAACTTTAACTAAATTACATTTAAAAACTAAAAAAAATTAAGTTAGCCCCTCCCCTTTGCCTTTTTACAAACCTGCTACACTCCATACAGGGCAAGAATCACCTTCTTTAAAATCAGATACAAATTTCCCCCACCAATCTTGCCAAAGTTAAAACAAAAGGTACTAGCCTCCATAAATAACCATAACCTTCTTAGTTCTTTACAGGCCCTCCAGCATCTCCAATCAAACCTTCAAAAAGCCGTCAGGGCCCAACACAAAACCAAGCTTGTACCTCCTAGACTAAATCTGCTGCACCGCTTAAAACCCAATAACTGGGTATAAATTAAAAAAACACAAGCCAGACTCCCTCAAAGCCCGAAAAAAAAGAACTTACCTCATAATCCTCACCACTTCCACAGCCGTCAAATTTGCAAAAAAAAAAAAAAACCCTTAAATCCATTATATGCAAATAAAAAAGACAAAAAACAATCAAACGCCAAAAAAATAAAACATACAAACAACCCATTAAAAATAAGTTTGTCCTGGCAATCTCCCTAACCCTACTCTTAGCCTTCCCAGGCTTAACCCGTAAAAAATAAAATAACAACCATTACCAAGCCCAATACATTTAAATCTTGTCTCAAACTAAAAATAAACAAAAATTTCCCAGACAAACGCCCCCACCACCCAACCATTATTCATGTTCAACCTATACAACTTTCTGGGTCCTAAGTTTGTCAAAAAAAAAAAAAAAAAAAAAAAAAAAAAAAAAAAGAACGGGCACAATAAGACACTGAGATAATTTCAACAAACTATAAGGTTATAAAACCAAGGGCCAAGCCCAAAACTTACAAAAACAACAGTTTTATGGTTGCCCTGCAAAAAAACCCAAATGCGGGGGTGCTGCCCAATATTACTGCCAATCTTAAAAATATAAAACTGTGGCACCTTAAGTTAACTCAAATGCTCACATTAAACTCAAACAAAATGTTAGCCAATACACTAGCTATAAAATTACAACACTATATAGCTCTTCATTAAAAACTAGCATTAAAAAAATGGCAAGCAGGCCATACTTAGGGCCTGCAACTATATGTCAATAAGCCAGACCCAAAAGCTTTGTTCACTATTCAAAAAATGCCCATGCCCAGAGTCCAAAAACCCATCAGGCCCAACCTTATATTAAATCCAGATATAAATCAAAAAGTCACTGACACCCGGCCCACAAACACAAAAGTTCCTCCAAAGCCAAATAAAGTTCCCCAAAACTCAGTTTTAAACACCCTAAATTCAGTGTTTGATTTTATTAATAAGACCAGTCCAGATGCAGCCAAAAATTGTTGACTTTGCCTGAATCCAGCCCTTCCCTATTATATAAAACTCACTGCCAGTGCGTCCCCCAAAACAATCTAAATAATATTAAAAATATAAACAGAAACTCACAGTATAACTAAACAAAGTTGCCTATGTTAACCCTAAAAGACTTGCAGGGTCAAAAAACCTGCATAGCCTCCTCCTCTTATCAAATATCAATTTCTAAATATAAAAAAATAACTACAATCTAAACATAATCCTCCCCAAAAGCCAGTTAAGCACCAAAAGAGCTGCCACCTATACCTTAGTGGCCCCAAATAGCACCTAGTTCACGTGTCTAGGGGGACTAACTCCATATATATCCTCCCTTACAATGGCTAACCAACCACAAATATGTATCCTAACTCATGTTATTCCCCAAATATATTACTACTCAAAAAAAAAAAAAAAAAAACAAACTAAAATATTTTAAAAGCCTACATAAATAAACCAAAACCCCAATCTTGGTGCCTCTCCTAATAAAGGTTAAAATGGCCAAATCAGCTGCGTGAAGTGTCACTGCCCTAGCCACCAGACCCCTAAACCCCACCCAAATAAACACAGACTTAACAAAACTAAAAAATTTCATTTCCCATCTAAAAAATTCTCATAGCTCTCAAAAAGACATATTGCTTTTATACTAACAAATCAAAAGTTATCAAAAATAGTCTGGCTTTAATAAAAAAAAAAATTAAAGCCAAAAAAATAAAAAGAAACAACAAAAGCCAAACTAATACAAACCTCTCTTCACATAGTCACCCTAACTAACAACCTTAGTGTCTGCCCTCATTAGCCCCCTAATACTCCTCCTCCTTAAGCTCACTTATAGTCCCCTCATCATTAAACATATTATGGCTTTTTTTCAAAATCAAATACAAGCTATAAAGCTACTTGTGCTAAATACTCAATATCAACCCTTGCTTAATACAAACCCCTTCATAAAATCAAAAAATTAATTAAATTAACAAGACTAGTGGGAAATGTTATAACATTAACCAACTGTGGAAAATTTTCTAGAGAAAGTTGGGCCGGGGGGAGGGTGAGGGTGAGAGGGTAATCTAAAAAATACCTCCTCACAACAGGTGTGTTTCTCAAAAACGCTAACTGCCAAGTTCCACTTCTGTAGGCCCACTTGCTTACACAGCTACCTGCTTCAAAGATATAAAAACCCTAAATATATCTACTGAGGGCCGCTTCTCCCTCCTTACATGGATGGGTGACGGCCCCTACACACAAACAATAATAAAATTTTAATAATTAGCTCCTAATATTCAAATCCCCTTAATCCGTTAATTTACAACAGTCGTACAACTTCTCTGCTTCCTTTTTGGGTTTTGCTTTTCTCTCTTATGAACTAGCAGATTATGGATCAGGGCTAGGTGTGAGGATGATACCAGAAATAGTAACCTGGGGTTAGAAGCCAGAGCAATCAGTGGCTGGTCCAATTCAAGAAAGATCTCTGAGGCAGACTGAAATCTTGGTCATAAAGAAGTACTCAAGATAGAATCATGTAGAGCAGAAATATTTGAACTAAGATCTTTAACAATATCTAGCCAAATCTCCAGAGACATTACATCTTTAAAGGAGTTTGATACTGCTGGCTGTTCAGAAATTCTCTAGTCAGCTCTGTCTAAAGGCTATGACAGTGCTGGTGTTAATCTCTACCACAGATGATGACACACATTATATAAAAAACCCTTTGGGACTGTTATCATAAGCTCATGTCTTCCATCTTGGTCCCAGAGGGGGCTTTTCTTTGGAACTCTGGTGAATCAGCAGAATTTGAGGTTTCTCCTCGTTAGAGCAAACATAGGGGGCCTAGAATCAGAGATTTTGATAACTATTCTTTCCATTGAGACTTGATGTAATACAGATCCTCACAAAGATATCAAGTTATAAGACTTATTTTTAACATAAAAATATATTTATGTCATTAATCTCTACATAATGATGTCTCTACCAAAATAAATGCCAATGTTACAGATGTTTAAGTGAAAATAAATTCAACTGCACACTATATTGAAGGCCAAGAGCTTAGGTATGTCATGTTTTTTTCCCCTTTATTTCATCATATTATGGAGGTACAAATATCGTTAGGGTTACAAATATTGCCCCTGCCCCTCTCTGTCCCCCCGATGTGTCCAATCCCCTGGTGGTGTGCACCACACACGTTATGAAAGCATATGTCATGTTAAGAGTGAAAGTCTAGAGAAAATACATCAGAAATCAGGTGGGCATGCAAGAGAACAAAGTAAAGTGAGGAGTAAAATATTTAGGCAATCATAAATGTTAACATTTATAAGAGCTGAACAGGCAGGAAATATGAAGATTTAATCATTCAATCAAATATTCATAAATAGAGAGGAAATAACTAAATATTAGGTATGAGGAAACAACTAAATACTCCAATCAAGAACATTTATTTATATAATTCTCACTTAGAAAAAAATCCATTCTCCTATAGTTTTCCTGGACTCTGTAGAGAGAAAATGGCAATTAAGAACATCTTATTGAGGTTAAATGTTATGTTATTAGATGGAATAAATGGCTTTGTAAAGTTAATAACAATAAAATTTATATTTGTATTTAAATCAACATTTATCAAGCCCTTATTCTTGGCTAAACACAATTCTAATTAATGGAGAAAGAGATATGAATAAGTTGTCATCTTTCTTCATAATTTGCTGTCTTTTATGAAGACAGAAAAGTTTGTCATCAACAAATGGACTACAATACAGTATAAGTAATGACAGAATAATAAATTTGTGCAGGTTGTTGTGGGAGACTAGAAAAAGGTGGAGAGATTAGAGAAGACTTCCTAGAAGAGGTAGAACCTGGGCTGAGGATTAGGCAGATGAAGAAATGGATAGAGGCAAAGCCTAATACATGCTCAGAGAAAAGTAAAAAGACATGAAAATGTGTGAGATTTGACTATTTGAGGGATTCATTCAGTGAATATTTATTGAGCACTGAAATTGTCCCAGAAATGAATCTAGTTATTAATAATACAGTTAGGGTTGATACAGATAAGATCCCCAAATGCAGGAATTTTACAGTCCATTGAGAGAGACAAACAGATAAATGGAAATTTAATAGAGTGTGATAAGCACTTTCGAAGGGGAGTAACAGAAGAACAAGGGAACACAGAATAGGACCACTTATTGCAGAATGGGATTGGGGTGGGGAGGAGGGAAGGCAGCAGGATGTTTGGCAAAGCAAATCTTAGGATACAGTTGAGTCTTAAAGGAGGAGTATGGATTAACCAGGCAAAAATATTTTGAGAAATAATAAAATAACAAAGACAAAGGCAATAAGATGAAGGAAAACCTGAAATTTTCAGGAACTGTGAGTATTTATGGGAGTTGAAAATATTGATAAGAAATTTGTTTGAGTGATCGATCATGGAGTCTAAGTTGTATAGAGGAAGGCTATCAATAGATTGAGAGAAAATAGAAATGAAAGAGTGTTTCGCTAAAGTCAAATAGAGATAACAAAGGAACAAAAGAGCTGGAAGGATGGGTGGTTGGGATTAGTGTGGGGAGAATGTATTTGTATCATAAAAAGATTAAAGGTAGATAAATTATGGTTGAAAACAAGATTCTGACTGTGACAAGAGAGTGTAAAGGAGGTAAACATCCCTGGAAATGAGATGAGTAGGAAATGTAAAGGTGTATGCATTGGATATATTTGTGGAATCACACAAAATAGCGGCAAGATTTGGGGTAGGGAAAAAGCCAGATACCCAAATCTTTAGTTAATGTGCATGAGTGGCCATGGAAACCATACATGAGAGCAGCATAGAAGAATAGAAAATAGTATATCTGGATGACATGAGATTTTTCTCAAGATGGTTGAAATGGCATTGGTAATTGAGGTAGATACAGATTTAACCTGCTGTCCTGGTGGCACATGGTGCTGTAGAATGGATGGATTCAAGGGGGTAGCTGTGTTTCGGTTAAGGCAGAAGATAAAGGAAATAACATCACTAAGAGATTGAACCTAAAAAGCAATCTAACTTTCAGGAGCATAAAGGAGTTCTGGGAGAAGGAAGCTAATGTCAATCATAGGAAGTTGAAAGGCACAGCAGGATGGAGAGAAAAGGATGTAATAGGTCAGAAGAATTAGGGCTTGACTTTTGAACTAGGTACACATTGGCAAAGATAAGAGTTCCAGTGAATATATTAGATTTGAGGTTGCGGAGGGAAGACTGGGTGCATCAATATGAGAACAAGTGCAGACAGAGGGGCTCATTGTCCCAGTGGCAGTATATGGATCTGTTGAAGTTGGCTGACTACAACCCTGTGCCATACCCATTTCCTCTTTTGTTAGTCTCTCCTTCTAGCCTGACAATTCAGGCCAAGTTAATTCAGAACTTTCTTTAATGAACTTCATTGCTTCTACAAGGGAACCTTGACTGACAGCCACTAGGCAGCTTCTCACAGCACTTGCTGCAAACCCTTTTAAGTATGGATTCTAAGCAAAACCCACATGAAAGAACCTGCAGCTCACAAAGACTCACAACTACTCCATCTTCCTCTAGGGGATGAGGCCAGAGTGACTTAAAACACATCTATGTCTTTTCCACATTTATGTGTTTCAGTGGGAACTCTTTCTGTTATGGGGCATACAGCTTCTTTGCAGGGAAAGCCACAGAAATGCAAGAGTCCACAATTGTGAGTGGATACTGCATTTTTAAATTGCTACCTACCCCTGGTTAATTTTCTACATTCAGATTTCTCAAGTCCCTTATCTTTAATCATGAAACTTGGTTGGATACCTTTATATACAATCGATTTCTAATTTTAAGCCTGGATTTACTAAACAAGATAGATGTTTATATGCATTCATTCTTCATGTTTCACTTTGTAGTGATCCTAATAACACTTTACATTTATGGAATACTTTTCCAACTAAAAACTTAAAGCACTTAACAAGAAAATATTTACCAACCCCATAGCATCCTTTGAGATGGGCATGTGATATATAACTGCTGCAAACTCAAAAATACATTTTCACTGAGAATAACTTTAATTGAAAAAAAAATATCTAAGGAGCTACAGCTGAATTTTCTGGATTTAGTTAAAGTAATTTAGCCTATCTCTAAGTCATCAGCATACCTTCCATGTCCACAATGAAGTTATTTATCAGTTTGGAGCTTGGTTTAGACCGTGTCTTTAAATTAAAGAATCTTATCCTTTCCATATCCAATATTGATAACAGAATCAGGAAACATGTTCAAAACATAGAACTGACATAGCATATAGACTTTAGATTTTGTTATTTTACAAGATAGTACACAAAAAGAACGTTGTGGTATGGTAGAAATAAAATGGTCCCATGTGCCAAAAATTTGGCCAATTTAATTTAATTAAAATATTTATTTGGTATGTGTATCAATAAGATTAGCTTGACTGCAAGTATTAAATCCAAAGGACAAGTGGTAAAAATTCTATAGACCTTTTTATTTATTTGCAATGTAAAAGTCCATGAGGCAGGCAGTCAGTCCTGACTTGATTTGGCAACTCTGCTTCATGAGGTCCTTAGGAACTCAGTCTCGTCTAGCTTTATACACTGCCTTTCTGCATCTTGGTAGGTAAAGATGATGGCATCTGCATTTCAGGCAACAGGAGGGTTGGAGAATTATGAAGAAGAAGGGCAAAGTAGGTGTCCCTGTTGTCTTTTATAGGAACTTCGTAGAGGCAGGCACAAAATATGACATTTTTACATACTTTCTGTGGAACTTTATCACATTGTCACATCTAACTAACAGAGGGTTGAAAACTTTAGCCTCAAACTCAGTGGCCATGTTCTCAGATAAAAATTATATTAATACAGAAAAGAGAAAAAACAGATCTCACGGGGAAATTAACAATTCATTGCAATAATGATTATCTGCAAGTTTCTGTAGTTACATTACTGGCTTTTTCACTAAGTCACTGTTGGACCTTGAACAAACCAATCTTATTTTTATCTTAATTTCCTTGTCTTTGAAATGAGGATATAATACTAAATGGTCTTCAGGGTTTCTCCCCATATCTAGTAGTCTGTAGGTAAATGAATAAATGGCCAGCTGAATGAGTAAATGATAGCAGAGTGGGTTAAGGACCATTTTTGTATTATTTCATCATATTATGGGGGTACAAATTTTAAGGGTTTAAATAATGCCCTTGCACATCCCCACAAAAAGTATGAGCTTCCAGCATGACCATCCCCTAGACTGTGCACGTCTCACTCATTATATGTGTATATACCTCTACCCCTCCCCTCTCCCCCTCCCCTCCACCCAATACATATTTAATGTAGTTCCTATGTGTCCACTTAGGTGCTACTCAGTTAATACCAGTTTGCTGGTGAGTATACGTGGTGCTTATTTTTCCATTCTTGTGATAATTCACGTAGTAGTATGGGTTCCAGCTCTATCCAGGAAAATACGAGATGTGATACATTACTATTGTTTCTTAGAGTGGAATAGTACTGCATGGTATACATATACCACATTTTATAAATCCACTCATGTATTGATTGATGGGCACTTGGGGTGTTTCCAGAGCTTCGCAATTATGAATTCTGCTGCTATAAACATTCGAGTGCAGGTGTCTTTTTCATAGAGTGACTTTTGTCCTTTTGGGTAGATGCCCAGTAATGGTATTGCTGGATCAAATGGTAGATCCACTTGTACTGCTATAAGGTATCTCCATATTGCTTTCCATAGAGGTTGAACTAGTTTGCAATACCACCAGCAGTGAAGGAGTGTTCCTATCTGTCCACATCCACACCAACATCTATCGTTTTGGGACGTTTTGATAAAGGTCATACTTACTGGAAATAATTGATATCTCATTGTAATTTTGATTTGCATTTCCCTGATGATTAGAAATGTTGAGCATTTTTTCATATGTTTCTTAGCCATTATTCTATCTTCTTTAAAATGTTTCCGTTCATGTCCTTCGCCCACTTTATGATAGGGTTGTGTGATTTTTCCTTGCAGATTTTTTGTGAGTTCTAAGTAGATTCTAGTTACCAGCCCCTTATAAGATGTGTAGGATGCGAAAATGTTCTCCCATTCTCTAGATTGTTTACTTTCATGACTATTTATTTGGCTGTGCAGAAGCTTTTCAGTTTGATCATGTCCCATTTCTTTATTTTTGTTGCTGCTGTGATTGCCTTTGGGGTCTTCTTCATAAATCTTTGCCTAGATCGATGTCTAGGAGAATGTTTCCAACATTTTCCTCTAGAATTCCAATAGTTTCATACCTTAGGTTTAAGACTGTTACCCAGCGTGAGTTGAATTTTGTGAGAGGTGAAAGGTGTGGGTCCTGCTTTAGCCTTCTACAAGTGGCTATCCAGTTTTCCCAGCACAATTTATTGAAAAGGGATTCTCCTCCCCAGCGTATTTTTTGTCTGCTTTGTCAAAGATTAAATGGCTATATGAGGATGGTTTTATATTAGGATTCTCAGATCTGTTCCACTGGTCAATATTCCTATTTTTATGCCAATACCAGATTCATTTAATTACTACTGCTTTGTAGTATAGTTTGATATCTGGCATATCAGTACCACCCATTTTGTTTTTATTGCCTAGAATTGCTTCTGATATGCAGGATCTTCTCTCATCCCAGACAAAGCATAAAATCATTTTTTTCTATATCTGTGAAGAATGATGTTGGGATTTTAATAGGTATTGCATTGACTCTGTAGATCAGTTTTGGTAGTATAGATATTTTGTCAATGTTGAGTCTGCCAACCTATGAGCATGGTATGGATCTCCATCTGTTTATATCCTCTGCTATTTCCTTCCTCAGTGTTTCATAGTTCTCCCTGTAGAGGTCTTTTACCTCCTTGGTTAAGTATATTCCTAGGTACTTTAATTTGTTTGTTGCTATTTTGAAGTGTGTCGAGTCTTTGATTTTGTTCTCACTTTTACTGTTGTTGGCATATATGAATGCCTCTGATTTCTGTGTACTGATTTTGTATCCTGAGACTTTACTAAATTCATTTATCAATTCCAGGAGTCTCTTGTTTGAATCCTTGGAGTTTTCTAAATATAATATCATATCATCAGCAAACAGCGAAAGTTTGATCCCTTCTGCCCCAATTTGGATACTTTAATTCCACTTTCATGTCTGATGGCTATAGCCAGAACTTCCAGCACTATATTGAATAGAAGTGAGGATAGGGGGCAGCCTTGCCTGATTCCAGTTCTTAGTGGGAATGCTTTCAATTTCCCCATTCACTATGATGTTGGCTATGGGTCTGTCATATATGGCTTTCATCATTTTTAGGCATGTCCCTTGTATGCCTATTTTAGTAAGTGTTCTTATCATGAAATGGTGTAGAATTTTGTCAAAAGCTATTTCTTCATCTATTGAAAGAATCATGTGGTCTTTGTTTTTGCTTCTGTTTATGCGGTGAATTGCATTTATAGATTTGCATATGTTGAACCATCCCTGCATCCCTGGGATGAAGCCCACTTGGTCGTGATGGATTATTTTTTTGATAAGTGTGTGGATTCTGTTAGCTAGGATTTTGTTGAAAATTCTTGCATCTATATTCATAAAGGATAGTGGTCTGTAGTTTTGTTTTTTGTTGCATCCTTTCATGGTTTTGGTATCAGAGTAATATTCGCTTCATAAAAGTTGTAGGGGGGTTTCCATTATTCTCTATGTTGTGGAATAATTTCTGCAAGATAGACACCATTTCTTCTTTGTAGGTGTGGTAAAATTCAGCTGTGAAACCATCTGGGCCAGGACTTTTCTTTTTAGGAAGATTTTTAATTGCTGTTTCTATTTTGGCTCTTGATATTGGTCTCTTCAGGAATTTTGTTTCTTCCTGGTAGACCCTAGAGAGTCTGTGTGTTTCTAGAAATTTGTCCATTGCCTCCACATTTTCTAGTTTGTGTGCATAAAGGTTTATGTAGTATTTGTAAATT
Source organism: Mirza zaza (assembly GCA_008750895.1). Taxonomy (NCBI): domain Eukaryota; kingdom Metazoa; phylum Chordata; class Mammalia; order Primates; family Cheirogaleidae; genus Mirza; species Mirza zaza. The sequence goes on along the minus strand of VSMD01011368.1, from coordinate 27,320 downwards.
ATGTCTTGTTCTCCTTGGAATCTGTTGTGATATCTCCTTTTTTGTTCCTGATGGAGATTATCAGTGATTTCTCTTTTCTGCTTTCCATTAGGCTAGCCAAAGGCATGTCTATTTTGTCTATTTTTTTTGAAGAACCAATTTTTTGTTTTAATAATCGTCTGTATAGCTTCCATGTTTTCAATTTCATTCAGTTCTTTGGGGCTATAGTAAAGGGTATTGCGTTTTTGATTTGAGTTTCTGCTTGATGGTTCTTGGAATATATGAATGCTTCTGATTTGTGTATATTGATTTTATGCCCTGAAACTTTACCAAATTCATTTATCAAATCTAGGAGTCGCTTGGATGAATCCATGGGGTTTTCTAGGTATAATATCATATCATCTGCGAAGAGTGAGAGTTTGATTTCATCTGCCCCTATTTGGATTCCCTTAATATCCCTCTCTTGCCTGATCTCTATAGCTAGGACTTTGAGCACTGTATTGAATAGGAGAGGAGATAGTGGACATCTTTGTCTAGTTCCAGTTCAAAGAGGGAGTGGTTTCAATTTTTCCCCATTTAGAATGATATTAGCAGTGGGTTTGTCATACATGGATTTGATAAATATAAGGTATAGACCATCTATGTCTATTTGGTAAGAGTTTTTATCATAAAAGTATGTTGGATTTAGTTGAATGCTTTTTCTGCATCTATTGACATAATAATATGGTCTTTGTTTTTTATTTTATTTATAAAGTGAATCGCCTTTATAGACTTGCGTGTGTTGAACCAGCCTTGCATCCCAGAAATAAATTCCACTTGGTCATGGCAAAATATTTTTTTGATGTGTTGCTGAATTCTATTTGTTAAAATTTATTTAGGATTTTTACATCTATATTCATGAGGGACGTTGGTCTGTAATTTTATATTTTTGTTGCATCCTTTGCTGGCTTTGGTATCAAGGTAATATTGGCTTCATAGAATAAATTAGGAAGGATATCATCCTTCTCAATGGTGTGGAATAGTTTCTTTATAGGTATGAGATCATCTTTGTATGTTTGGTAGAACTCTCAAGTGTCGCCATCTCGCCTGGGACTTTTCAATTTGGGGAGGTTTTTAATCACTCCTTCCATTTCTGAGCTTGAGATTGGTCTGTTCAAGAATTCATTTACCTCCTGGGTGAACATAGGGAGGTTGTATGAGTCCAGGAATCTGTCCATTTCATCTTCATTCTGTAGTTTTTGGGCATATAGATTTCTATAGTAGTCAAACATAATGTTTTGTATTTCTATGAAGTCTGTTGTGATATCTCCTTTTTCATTTCTTATGGAGTTTATTAAAGTCCTTTCCCTTTGAGTTCTCATCAGCCTATCCAGAGGGCCGTAAATTTTGTTGATCTTTTTGAAAAACCGGATTCTGGTTTTGTTGCTCTTCCTAATAATTCTCTTGTTTTCCATTTAATTTAGCACAGCTTTGATCTTAGATATTGCTCTTCTTCTGCTAGGATTGAAATTGGTTTTCCCTTCTTTTTCCAATTCCTTGAGTCTATTCATTAGGTTGTCGGTGTCTAATCTTTCTGTTTTTTTAGATGTGACCGTTTATTGCTATTAGATTTCCTCTCAGATATGCTTTTGCTGTATCCCACAGGTTTTGGTAAGATGTGGCTCCATTGCCATTTTGTTTGAAGATACTCTTTATTTCCCTCTGAATTTCTTCCTTGACCCAAGAGTTATTCAACAGTAGATTCTTCAGTTTCCATGACTTAGAGATTTGGTGTGTATTTCTGTTAGAATTGAACTCTGATTTTATACCACTATGGTCAGAAATGACACAAGATATTATTTTTATTTTCTTGAATTTTTTGAGATCTGATTTGTGGCCTACTATGTGATCAATTATGGAGAAGGATCCATGGGCTGCTGAGAAGAATGTAAATTCAAATTTCTTTGGGTGGAAGGTTATGTAGAGATCTGTCAGATCATTTTGGTCAAGAGCTTTGTTTAAGTCCCTTATTTCTTTACTTAATTTCTGTTTGGAGGATCTATCCAGTTCATTTAGTGGTATGTTGAAGTCCCCTCCTATTATGGCAGTATTGTTTAATGTGGTATTTAGTTCAGATAAGGTTTTCTTTATGTAATTGGGTGCTCCTGCATTGGGTACACAAATATTACGAGTTGTTAAATCTTCTTGTTGGATCTTCCCTTTCACCATTATAAAGCAGCCATCTTTATCCTTTTTTACTTTTGATAATTTAAACTAATATTGTCTGCAAGTAATATAGCTACCCCTGCTTTCCCTTGACTTCCATTTGTCTGGATGATAGTTTTCCATCCCTTGATCTTCAGCCAGGAGGCATATTTGTGGTTTAGATGTGTTTCATCTACCTAGTAGTAAACTTAATGAGAGATATGAAAGATTTATACAAGGAGAACTATGAAAAACTAAAAAAAAATAAATTGCAGATGATTTAAACAAATAGAAAAAATATACTGTGTTCATGGATTGGTAGAACCAACATTGTTAAAATGTCAATATTACCTAAGGTGATTTACAAAATCAATGCAATCCCCATCAAAATACCACCAGAATTCTTTATATCTAGAAAAATTAATTCCTCTCTTTGTATGGAACCAGAGAAAACCACATAGAGCCAAACCAATCTTAAATAAAAAGAACAAACTGGGAGGCATCAGTCTTCCTGACTTCAAGCTGTACTATAAATCAATAATAGTTAAATCTACCTGTTACCAGCACAAGAACAGAAGCATAAATATATGGAATAGATCTGAGAAACCAGAGATGAAACTATCTGTATGCAGTAACCTAATATTTGATAAAGCAGACAAAAATATACTATGGGGAAAATATTCTCTCTTCAATAAATGGTGCTGGGAAAACTGGTTACCAACATGCCAAAGAGCAAATCAGGATACCAACCTCTCACCTCTCACAAAAATCCACTCAAGATGGATAACAAACATAAACCTAAGGCATGAAACCTTAAGAATTCTAGAAGAAGATCTTGGGAAAACCCTATCAGATATAGGTCTAGGCAAATAATTTTCGAGGAAGACCCCCAAGGCAATCACTGCTGTATCAAAAATAAACAAATGGGATCAGATCAAATTAAAAAGTTTCTGCACAGCCAAGGAAACTATCATTAGAGCAAATAGACAACCCACAGAGTGGGAGAAAATATTTGCTCTATACACTTCTGATAAAGGTGTAATAACAAGACTCTATCTAGAATTTAAAAGAATAAACAAGAAAAAATCAAACAACCCCATCAAGAAATGGGCAATGGAATTCAACAAAAATTTCTCCAAGAAAGACAGAATAATGGCCTGCAAACATATAAAAAATGCTCAACATCTCTAATCATTAGAGAAATGCAAATCAAAACCACAATGAGATACCTCCTAACTCCAGTGAGAATGGCCTATATCAAGAAATTCCAAAACGACAAATGCTGGCGAGGATGTGGAGAGACAGGAACACTCTTATATAGCTGGTGGGACTTCAAATTAGTGTGACCTTTGTGGAAAAAAATTTGGAGATACCTCAAACAGCTAGATATAGAAAAACCATTCGCCCCTGCGATAGCATTGTTGGGCATCTACCCAAAAGAGCATAAGACATTCTACTATAAAGACATCTGCACCCGAATGTTTATGGCAGCACAATTCACTATTGCATGGTCATGGAAACTAACCAAGTGCCCATCAATTCATGAGTGGATAACTAAAGTGTGGTATGTGATCATAATGCAATATTAATCAATTATAAGTAACGACAGTGAGCTAGCTCTGTTTATGCTATCCTGTATTATGCTTAAGCCCGTCATACAAAGCGAGGTGCCACAAGATCTGGAAAATGGGCTACACATCTACTCACCATCATATTGGTACTGACTGATTCAAACTACGGTGCTCAAAAATGGTAGTGTTCACCAGGGATTTGGGGGTAGGAGACCCACATCTTAGGGATGTGGCGAGCATTGTGGGGGAAGAGATTACCTCTAACCCTTTTTAGGAAAATGCAAAGATATACATTGTAAACAAAATGTCTAAAAAAATAAAAACTATTACCGGGAGGTGGGCAGGTGGAAGGGGGGAGAAGGAGAAGGGTGTGTACTTACATAATGGCTGTGGTGGGCACCACTGGTGGTTGGACACACTCGGAGCTCTGGCATAGCAGGGTGGGGGAGGGGTGGCAAGGGCAATATATGTAACCCTAGAAATATTTATACTCCCATAATATGAAGAAATAAAAGGAAAAATTATAAAAAAAAATATTTTCGTTTAGTTCTGATTTGATCTTGTTAATTTCACTTCTTCTGCGATGTTTGGGGTTGGTCTGTTCTTCCTTTTCCAGCTCCTTGAGTCTATTTATTAAATTGCCTATTTGCGATCTTTTTGACTTTTGGTTATAGGCATTTATGGAAATAAACTTTCTTCTCAGTACTGCTTTAGCTGTGTCCCAGAGGATTTCATAACTTATTTCTCCACTGTCATTTTTTTCAAAGATTTTTTTTTTATTTCCATCTTGATTTCTTCATTTATGTAGTAATCATTTAGAAGGAGGTTGTTTAATTTCCACATTTTTGTGTAGAAATGTGGGTTTCTATTAGGATTGATTTCTACTTTTATTCCACTGTTATCTGAGAAGATACATGGTATGATTTCTATTTTTTTTAATTTTTTGAGACTTACTTTGTGTTCTAGGATATGGTCAATCTTAGAGAATGTCCGTGACCTGATGAGAAGAACGCATATTCAGTGGATTTTGGGTAGAATGTCCTGCAAATGTCAGTCAGACCCTATTGTTCTAGAGTTTTGTTTAAGTCCATTAATTCTTTATTAATTTTCTGTTTGGAGTATCTGTCTTGTGCAGTCAATGGGGTGTTGAAATCTCCGGTTATTATGGAGTTACTGTTAATCAATTTGCTTACATCTAGTAAGGTTTGCTTTATGAATCTGGGTGCACCTAAGTTGGGTGCATATATATTTAAAATTGTTATATATTCCTGTTGACCTCTACCCTTCACCATTATATGATGACCATCTTTGTCTTTCACTACTAAGGTTTGTTTAAATACTAAATCATCTGAGATAAGAACCACCACATCAGCCTTTTTTTTTTTTTTTTTTTTTGGCTTCCGCTTGCTTGAAATACTGATCCCCACCCCTTTACTCTTAGTCTATATGCATCCTTGCAGGTTAGATGTGTTCCTTGAAGACAGCAGACACTTAGGTTGTATTTTCTTATCCATTCAGCCACCTATATGTCTTGAGTGGGGAGTTTAAGCCATTAATATTTATTGAGAGAACCGATAGGTGAAGCACAATACTGTTCATTGTGTTGGGATGGACATTGTTGTTTTGATTTCTCTCTTGAGCCATTGTGATATCTGGCCTTTAATCCTTAGGTTTCGGGTGTTTTTATGTTCGTGAATTATTATGCTGTTCCGTGCATAACATTGTTTCTAGTACTTCTTGTAGGACTGGTCTTGTCTTGGTGAATTCTCTCAGACTTTGCTTATCTGAGAATGTCTTAATTTCTCCTTCATATATAAAGCTTAGTTTTGCAGGGTACAAGATTCTAGGCTGGACATTATTTTGTTTCAAAAGAGTGAGAATGGGGCCCCAGTCTCTCCATGCTTGTAATATTTCAGTTGAGAAATCTGGCAATATTCTGATCAGTTTTCCTTTGTATGTAATTTGCTTTTTTTGCCTTACAGCTTGTAGGAAGGTCTCTTTTGTTGATATCGTGGTCAGTCTGATGACTGCATGTTGTGACATCTTCCTGTTTGCATTTAATATCCCAGGGGTCCTTTGAGCTTCTTAAACTTATATCTGGAGATTTATAGCAAGGTCTGAGAAATTTTCCTCTATTTTGAAATTGCTTGTCCAACCCTTGAGTATTTTCTTCTTCCCCTTCTGGTAACCCTATAACCCTCACATTAGGTTTCTTCACATAATCCCACATCTCTTGTAAGCTTTGCTCTTTTCTCTTGTTTCTCTGTTCTATTTCTGTGAATGATTTATTTAATTAGAAAGTTTTATGTTCAATCTCTGAGATTCTTTCTTCTGTTTGGTCCACCTTATTTTTGAGGCTTTTCACTGTGTTTTGTATTTCCCTGAATAAATTCTTCATTTCCAGGATATCAGATTGATTTTTTTAACATCTCAATTTCCTTAGTGAATCTTTGTTTCAAGTCCTGAATTTTCTTTGTGGTTTCTTTCTGTTTGTTATCCAATTTTTTTTGAATGTCATTGAGCTTTCTGACAATCCAATTTTAGAATTCTTTTTCTGTCATTTTAGTGTTTGGGGTTTGTTCAGTCTCCATTTCTTGTGAGCTGGCATATTTATCAGGTGGAGTGTTTTTTGTTTGATATTTCTAAGTTCAATTATTCTTATGCTGAGCTCTCCCTATCTGGATCATCTGATGTGCCCAGGGGTCCTTTCTTCTGTAGTTTCTTGATAAGCCGCTTGGGGGAGCTCTTCCACCACACTTGGAACTTACCCTGATTAGAGGGGTTACTTTGGAGCCTATTGTGGCCACTTGTGGGGGATTTGTTCCTTTACCACGACCCTGACCATGGGAGGAGATCCAGCCCCAGTGTTTTGACCAACTGGGTGACCTAAACTGTTCTGGGAAGCAAAGTCTTTTATACTACCCAATTTCAAACTCCACACAGGCCCAGCAGATTCTCCCTAGATCTGGGAGAGAGTGGGTTTTCTTGTCTCACCCCTCCTCCAGTGGTGGAGCCTACCACTTCCTGCAGGAGAGATGTGGACTAAGGGGAGGAAGTAGTTCCCCAGTCTCCCCCACACTTCCGTGCCCCAGTGGTTGTAGCTCCACTTGGCATTAGTTTTCTCAGTAGTTTGTTGATTAAGCAAGGCCTGGTGAGCCAATCAAAGATTGTATAGGGGTGGAATTTGTCAGGAGATTCTCTAGGCCGGGGCAGGGGATCTGCACGCTGCACCATATCCCACCACAGCGGGTGGGCTGTGGACTCCCTTATGGCGAACGCTTCCCTACTTGCAGGGCATCAGCACTGGGGACGACTGTTTAAGAGGTGGCAGGTGCCGGGTTGGGGGTCTGGGTCATCAGGACGCCCCGTTGCCTCCTCTATGCCACCTGCCAGACTGCCTGTTCAGCCATACCCTTGCTCTTACTGACCCACCCTGTGCAGTCTTATTTGCCTGAGGCAGTTACAGCTTAGAGTCCCCAACTTAGTGAACAGCTCTGTAGGGCTGGCCCCACTCTTTACCAGAGGCAAGGCATCTAACTGCCTCCCCTATCGGTTCAGTTTAGTTTCCTCCTGTCTTGGAGCCATCCTAGCACAGGACTCCGGGGAGTTTCCACTAATGACCACACTCTCTAACACCCTCTTCTCACGCTGGGATTTCGCACCCATTTCAGACAGGTCCCTGCCTGGGTGGGTGTGGAGGTCAATGGAGAAGCAAGGAGTTCTCCTGTGGGTCTGATTGCACTTCACCCCCTGACCCAGTGGTCCGGTGCCCTCCCACGCACCCTATTGTTTGTTTTCCACTCTCCAGAGAATGTGCTCTTATCTCCCGATCACCTTGTTTTTTTCCTTTCTTGAGAGTCCCATGCTGAATCTCTGTGGATTCTCCATGCTGTCCTTGTAGGGGGGAGATCCAGTAGTGTATAAGAGACCAAGATCTATGTCTCCTTTTCTGGGAGCAGGAATCCGGAAGGTTACCTTTACTCCGCCATTTTTTCCCTAGGCTGTTGGGTTAGGTATCTTTAAAAGAGTCTAATAGGCTTAAAAAATGTCTCTAGATCCATGTTCTGGGACTCCTACTTCATCACAAAGGATTTGAGCAGATCACAAGGCTATGGATGCAATTTTTAATCAATAAATGTTTATTGAATTCTTTGACTAAGCAATTGTATACATTTAGAAGTTTACATGAACACACATTTATAATTTAATAAATAGCTATTAAATAAACATCCACATTGCCTTAATTCAGGACAAAAAATATAGCGCATTGCCAGCACCTCGACAGTCTCTCCTGTGTCCTTATTGGATCACAAACTTCTCCATCCCCTGGATGTTCTAAAGGTTAGAGATAATTTTATTATGATTATTGTGAGAAGCTTATTTATTTCTTCATAGTTCTATTTTCTATGCATGTATACATAAATATAATTATTTAGTTTTTTTTTCTGCTTTAGAATCTGAAAAACAAAATCATTCTGTATATAATATCTTTTGATATGGATCAGAATTTGAAATCATATTTGTGAGATCTATGGATAGTGCACAGTGTTGTGTACAGTTTTACTCTGGTCATTTTGATTGCTAAGTGCTGTTCAATTGTATGATATATACCACAATTTATTTATCATTTCAACTGTTGATGGTATTTGATTTGTTTCAAAATTTTTGTTCATATGAATAGTAGCTGCTTTCAATATACCTGTGTATGTCTCATGGTATGCTTATGTATGAATTTATCTAAAGTATACATTCTTAACCTAGAGTCGTTGGACACTCCAATAAGTTACTTGGTTATAAATTCATAAAACTGCCAAACATTATCCAAAGTAGTTGTACTAGTTTACACTCCATTCAGAAATATGTGAGAATTCTTGTGGCTTCACATTAGCTCCAACACTTGATATTGACAGACTTCTTAATGCACATTTTTCTTTAATAAGAGTTAGGTTTATCAACTAGGACAGGTCTGAATTTAGGAGAGACATTAATAATTTAACCAGTCATAAGAAATGTTGAGTAAAGGAGTAGAAAGACCAATGACATTTCTACAATAGGGAATCTGAAACTTTACTGTGTATTAAATGATGTCATCAATATTCATTGATTCATTAGTGTAATCAAAAATTATTTATTTTATTTTATTTTTTTTTATTTTGGCATTTTATGGGGATACAGATTTTAAGGTTTCAATACATGCCCTTTCCCCTCCTCCCCCCACAAGTCTGAGTCTCCAGCATGACCATCCCCCAGACGGTGCACTTCTCACTCATTATATATGTATCTACCCATCCCTACCCCCCCCCAGTTCCCCTGCCCAATACACTATTATTGTAATACCTATGTGTCCACTTAGGTGCTGCTCATTTAATACCAGTTTGCTGGTGAGTATATGTGGTTCTTGTTTTTCCATTNTTCACTTAGTAGTATGGGTTCCAGCTCTAACCAGGAAAATATTAGATGTGCTATATCACCATTGTTTCTTAGAGCTGAATAGTACTCCACGGTATACATATACCACATTTTATTAATCCATTCTTGGATTGATGGGCACTTGGGCTGCTTCCACAGCCTTGCGATTATGAATTGTGCTGCTATAAACATTCGAGGGCAGGTGTCTTTCTTGTAGAGTGTCATTGGATCTTTTGGGTAGATGCCCAGTAATGGGATTGTTGGGTCAAATGGTAGATTTACTTGTATCGCTTTAAGGTATCTCCAAATTGCTTTCCACAGAGGTTGAACTAGTTTGCAGTCCCACCAGCAGTGTAGGAGTGTTCCTCTCTCTCCAAGTACCTACTAAGTGGCAGGTATGAGACCTGATGTCATTAACCTGAGAGCCTTGATAAGAAGAAATAAAATCAAATAAACACATTAATTGGTGATAAAAAAAAAAAAAACTTGAAAGAATGTGCTTCTATAAGAGCACATAAGAAAGGTACCAACTTATATTGTGAGGTAAGAGAAATGACTACAATTGAGAACTAAATAATGAGGCAGGGTCAACAGGCAAAGATTGGAGTGGAGGGATCCATCTAGATAAGGGTAAATCATATCTGGGATTTGGCAAAGTCATAACATGTAACCAAAATTTCTGTATCCCCATAATTTTGTGAAATAAAAAAAAAATAACTTTTTCAAGAGATAATATGCTGAAATAATAAATAAATAAATAAATAAATAAATAAAAGTATGGAAGATTATATAAAATTTCTAAAAACAAAAATGTTCTTAATGAACTAGGAAAGATTGGTTGATAAAAAAGAGAGAGACTATCGTGCATTAGAGGCATTGAAAGACAGCCTGTGTGGCTAACTGCAGAGTGAAGGTTAGGGACAAATGAAAGTGTAGGAAGGAATCAGGTGATGCAGATACCTGAAGATCATATTAAGAAATTTAGTCTAAATAGTGACCTCATCTATGAGCCATGCTTTAATTTTTTGGGGGAGTCACATGATCGGATTTTCATTTTGAAAGAACAATCTGCAGGGGTGGAGAAAACAAGTGATAGTAGCTTAGTCTTGAATTGTGATGGCGGAAGATGGAAAAATAGATAGATAGGTAGATATAGACATATAGATGCACACATATACACATAGACAGTCAGACAGCCAGGTAACTCAATCAACTTTGTAGCTATTTAGTGGTGAAATCTAAAGTATTTGTTGTTAGATTAGTTTTATGGGGTTAGAGAAAATATCAAACTTGACATTTATATATCTAGCTTTCACAACTGGATAAATGGAGGGAATATTCACAGTAATAGAGAACACTGGAAAATGACCGGGGGTAGGAAAGGAACATGTTTTATCTTGGACATATTGAGTTTAAAATACCCTTGAGATATTTAATACTTGAATAGGACTGTGAAGCACAATGCCTGAATTTGAGTCTAGGAGCAGCCACTTATGTGACCCAGGGAAAATTATTTAACATTGTCGTGCCTTAGGGTCCTAATCTGTAAAGCATGAATAATAATAGTAACCATTTCCATATAGTTATTGTGATGAAATATACAAAATACTTTGAGAAGAGCTGGTACTTCTTAGGTCCTCAATAAATGTTAGCTGTTTATATTTCTGCTTGCTATTATTATCTAAGAGGAGATGTGAATTAAGCAACTGGAAATAGGGGTCTTGAGGTGAGAAGAATATTATAAGATATATATTTATTTTTATTTTGCATTATAAAAATTTCCAAACATCTATAGAAGTAGACAGAACATTATTATCAAGCAACATGTATGCATGCTACAGCTACAATAATGATAATTTCATGTCAATCTTGTTTCATCTATATCCCCCACACTCCACCTCTATCCAGGATAATTCTAAAATATAAACTAAATGTCATATCATTCAATCTATAAATATACTTGTATATATGGAGATAAACATTTGAGAGTCATCTGCACATAGGAGGTAATTGAAATTCAGAGAGCAGATGTGATTTCCTGAGGAAAAAGTACAGGCTGAGAAGACAATCAAAACTCGAGACACTCCAACAGTGGATGGCTGAATGGAAGAGAGTGGAAATATAAAGAAGCAAAGAAGCAGTGGTTAGAAAGGTAAGATAAAATTTGAGATATTATGGTGGCATGGAAACCCAGGGAAGAGGATGTTTTAAAGAGAGTATTCAATGGTGTCAAATATTACCAAGAAGTCAAGTAAGATGAGGATAGCAAAGTGTCCACTGACTTCAGCAACATGGATGTCATTGCTCTTTCAATAGAGTAATGAGGAAGAAAAGAAATTGTAGTGATTTGGGGTGGGAATAGCAGGTGAGTAAATATACAATGGGTGTAGAGGATTATTTCAGGTAAGGACAGAGATTAGTCTATAATTGGAGAAGGACATGGGCAGAAACAAAGGCTTTTTCACTTTTGATTCTTGACTATATTAAGTCCTCATGGGAAAGGCCTGGTTCAGACGGAGAAATAGATGGCACAGGATAGAGAGGGTATAGCTAACAGTGGCAGGTTTCTTAGACGAGGGAATAGATGCAGAGCATAGGTGGAATGATTAGCCTTAGAAAGGACAAAGGATCCATCATTGAAAATTTATTTAAAGTACAGATTCTTGGTTGAAGCCCCGGAATCATTATTTTTAAAAATACACAAAGTATTTCAGATGCAAATGATTCACGTACTGCCCTTTCATACACTCTGACCAACAGGTTTAGGCTAAAATGCTTAATGTATAGGCACCACTTTAACATCTCCAAGTAGTTGTTGCAATTCTCTGAGAACATTTTGGTGTTTTTCCTTAAAGTATATTTGGTCATTTTTTTCATTATACAAGTAAACATGCTCAGTACAGAAAAGAGTATGGGAAAATACCTATAATCTCATCCTTTAAAATAGTCGCTGATTACATTTGAGCAGATTCTCTTGATTTTTTTTTTTTTTTGCCATTTTATCCCCTATTTAAGTTCACATAGCTTGTGTGATTTTGTGTCCCATTTCTTCACTCAGTGTTAGAGTATTAGTGTCTTCCTTTGTCACACTAATTAGATCCATTAACATTTTCCATGTTATTACAAACTGTTTATAAATATTTTATTGGCTGCCTATTTCCACAGTCTGTTATTCTAATCATACTTGTTTGTACTTACATAATCAATACTGTTCCCCTGCACATGCTCCCATTCAGAAGTATACTATAAGTTATATATCATTCTGGCAGATTAGCTCTAAATTAACACCTTTTTCTCTTATTCAAGAAAGCAATCATACTATATCTTCCTGGCTGATTCACCCTTCCCTTTTTCTGGATTATAATTTCATACCTTTTCCTCTATACTCATACCATCAGAACTTCCTCCTCTGTCTCCAATTTCATGCTGAGAAAATGATCTTTCTTCATATCTCACTGAGAAAACTAAATCAGTCAGAAGAGAACTTCCTTAGACATGTTCCACCATATGTACCCATCTTCCTATTGTCTATGAATACATTTTTGTTGTCCTATATATATATCTCACTGCTTGAGTACTAGATGCCAAATATTTCGTGCCAGTGCACCATCAATATTTCACTTTCTATACAATCATTCACATCAGCACAGAAACATTAAATTTTTTTCTTCCATCATAATACATAAACAAACAAATATAATGCTTTTCTTGATTTCCTTGTGGTTATTGTCACATTTATTTTTTATCCTTTGCAATAAAACTTCTCGTAAGAAGTAAGTATCTATATTCAGTGTCTCCAATTCCTCACCTCTCATTCTTTCTAACACCCACTACAATCAGGTCCTTGCCCTCACCACTCAACCAAAACTGCTGTCACCAAAATAACCAGTGACCTTAGAATTTTTAAAATCAATAATAATTTCTCAATTTCACCTTATTTGACCCATCAGCAGCATTTGACTCAGTTGACCATTCCCTTGTTTTTTGATACGCTGTCTTTACTTGTTCTCCAGGATGCTACACACTCTTCACTGGATGCTCTTTCTTGGTCTCTGACTTGGTGCTTCCACTTGTCTTTAGTCTTCTAATGTAATATTGCCTCAGGGCTCAATTGTTGGTCTTTGCTACTCCTTCAATTGCATGGTGAGCTCATCTGGTCTCACAAATCAATCAGATACCTAATAGGAAGCTTGAATTTAATATGTTTCAGAAAAAAAAAAAAAAAAAAAAAAAAAAAAAAAAAAAAAAAAAAAAAAAAAAAACAGAAAAACAACATTGTGGTTTCCACCTCCTAAACCTGCCGCTCCTATTGTCTTTTACATCTCAACAAATGGCAGATCCATTCTTCCAGTAGCTAAGGCCACATACATGGAGGCCTACTTGACTTCTCTCTTCTTCTAATGCCCCACATCTTGTTCACTAGTAATGCCTGCTGGATCTCTTTTCAAGTATATCCAGAATCCTACCACTTCTCTCCATTTTCACTGCTACTGCTCTACTCCAAGAAACCATTACCTTTCAGTTGAATCACTGGATTACCTCATAACTGCTTACATTAATGTTATTAATATAATAGAGTAGTGGGGGCATACCTCTCTGGACTTAATGCCCAGTTTCTATTTTAAAATAAGTCAGTCTGTGTATGTCAGAACACTTTTGAGTAATAATCATATTTAGGGAACACTAAGTTAGAGGTTCCAATTATGCACTCAGGGTAGTGACTGCTACTATAAGCACTGTTGCTTGAGTAAACCAATAACAATGATGCAAACATCAAAACCCTGATTCATTCAGGCATGGAATTCCAGTTGAGGGCATGGGGAGGAAGAGTGAGAGCTTGCAATAAGTAACAAGAATAAGGCCTGAGTGACAGCTGCCATATTTAAGAGTAAGGCATACATATGCTTTTGGAGAGCCACTCCCTTAGGTAATTCCTCTGTAGAAAGGAGTAAGAGTTCTGGGTTAGCATTGGTGGTGACTGATGAATAGGGCAAGGCAGGAGTGAAGAATCTTCCATGTATAATTGTAGGAATGATAGGAAAACTATAATGAAGCAAGAGCAGGGTCATTTAGAGCCAGCTGGGTAGGACGCCCTTTAAGGTTGCATCCACTTGCTTTACTGCTGTCCACCTGGATCACAGTTAGAGATCTGCTGTCTGAAATCCTGACAGTATCTTTAAATACACTCAAGTGGGATCAAAGACTGAAGGAAAGAAGTAATGTATTTGGGAATAATTTATTTCTTTTATTTAGGTTACTATCTCTTTACATAGTTACTAACGTAGTACTCTTTGCAGCCAGATTTGAGGGTATTAGAATCCTGAGATCAAATCTTGCCCTTTAGGTTTTAATGACTCCACAGAAAAAGACAATGGATCTGGTATTCCAAGATATATTTTCACAGGAGTTAGGAGCTACCTTTGGATGCTGCATTGCTGCTCATTCCCAAGCAGAGTCTATCATGACAACTCTGTCCATAAAATTATGGCTAGAGGTACAGAACAATGCCTGCTGTGCTGGAATGTTCCAGGAGAGCCCACTGAGAGCATTAGTAATGAATAAGCAATAGTATGTGAGCCAATTCTGTTGTACTCTGTAGACAATCACAGAGATAAATTTGTCTTGTTGGCATTTTGAATGAGTATAGAGAGTGATTCAAAGTATTTTCTTATAATTAATATTCACAAAAACTTGACATCAATTTAACTATTTTCCCTAATAGTTAAACTAATTAAAAATGGACATTTTCCTTTATATTATGGATTAGTCATCCAGAGTAAGATAATGAGGAATGGTGACATTTACAGATAATTCTATTAGCAATTAGAAGAAGAAAAACAAAGTATCTGTTCTTAAAAATGTGGTAGAAGTAAACAAATTTAAGTCACAAATGTTAGAGTGTTCATATTTTATATATTTCTAAAAGATTTCTCACATAACATGGAATTTCAGAGAATATGCTTTACTGTCTGATAAGCCTATTTCATTTATACACTAAACATCATCTTCTTTAAGTTTTTATTAAAATATAGTTATTACCATACTAGTTCAATAAAATCAATAAATTATTATGAATAAGGAAAGAGAGAAAAGGAAAACAAACAACATATATGAATCAATGAAGTCTTACAGGCAATAAATGTGTTCCTTCGTGTGAAATTGGTTTTGTTGTAATATGCATTCTCATAATTAAAGAATTTATTAGATTCATAATAACTTTCAGAGACAGTCATCATTAAACCCATTTTATAACTAGGAGAATTGAGGTATGAGAGAACTTATTTTTCACTAGTTCACAACAAATTTAAATTTGTTGTTTCAGGAATAGAACCTAAAAATATTGATGTCTTGCTTCCATATTACAATATAATATGGTACTAGTTTGTGTGCTTGTGTGTTTGTGTCTTGGGGGATTATTTCTCCATATTATAACTTTAACTAATTTTACTCTGTAGAGAAGAGAATGATAATGCCCCACTTAAATCTATATTCTGAGATCCATTATGTGGCTATAGGTATGGTAAGAGTAGGGGGTCCCATAAAAAGTTGGCAGCAGATCTTGAGAAATAATGGTGTTAAGAATTTCCCTAAGGACAGGATCCAATACTTCCTCGAGGGAGCAGTGTGTCCAGATAAATATCATTGGACTGATCATCTTAAGTCTTAGTTCCAGGGCTCGTGTCCCAGCCGTGGCAATAACTTGCTGTGTTATGTTGAGTACCCCACTGAGTCTCTGGCGTACCCTTCTGCACTAAAATCAGAGAACACTTGGATTCTGTGGAATGGAAAGTCACATTCCACAATCCTGCTTTAAATTAATCTGGATAATTAGTTTTATTTTAATTGCTTTGGGAACTTAAGCCAATACACATTCCTCCTCTCCCTTGCTGTTTTCCCTTATATAATTTATTTAGATTACTTGAGGGTTCTTGACCAATACTAGTCTAGAAATATGTATTCCTATTATTTTTAGCTGTGGTATTTACTTTTCTAGACACTTTGCAATTAGTGATGCATCCTCCTGTGGTTGATACTGTTATTGTGACAAATTGTAACATTGACAGAGAATTGGAAGGGTACCCAGTGATTTAATCCACTTGAATCCATTATCAGGGTTTTAAGGAGTTATATAACACAGTTCCCCCTTGTTATATTCTCCTGTTGCAAATTAACCATCTGGCTTGGTAAAAGTTGCCTTCTAACTGGTTTTCATAACACTGGCCCTTATGCCAAATGTTGGCTCTCATGGAAATGATTTAAAACATGCATTAAAATCTGGGAATGGCTGTTTTCGGCATCCAAGGGCTTCCATTGTCTCTATAACATCAAAGTTTCTGTCTATTGACAGTTAAATAATTGTCACCTATTCGACACACTACCAGAATGGGCTGGGGTGTGGTGGCATGGATCTACTATCATGATTTCTACCTTCCAGAGTTATCAATGTTGCCTAATTATGGAGCGAACAAATAGAATTAAATAGCTTACGTCTGTCACAATTAATGAGTAAAAGATTCATAAACTGTTCACAAAAATGGAATATTTTATTAAAGAAATACTTTTGGGAAATTTCTGAAGGATTAAAATCCCCCTTAGTGTTAGAAGATTACTTGAGCAGAGACAAGGTTAAAAATTATTTTTTATTAACTAAACATATGCTTTTTGTACTGTCATGCCATACTACACCTTGGGCCCTTAGCTTTCAGACTACTAGCTTTTAGCACCCTAGTGACCTTTAGTACCCTAACCCTTTTCAACAAATAGCTTCCTGGAAAAAGTGCATGTGAGACCTTAATGAGTGAACAGAGTCTTTCCTACCATTGATGCATGAATAAATTTTCAACCTAAACTGATAGGGAACCCTGGTAATCTAGTGTAACAGATTATAACAGACCAGTTGGACTGTCACACTAATATATACTTTCAGGAAAGCTACTGGAATGAAAAAGCAAACATTTAATTACTAGTAAAAATTTAAATGGAATTCCCTTTTATGCAATCAAATGATCCACAAATTAAGGGGAATGAGAGAACAAAAGAAATTTTACAGGGAAATAAAAACAACTTGTTATGGGATGTACACCTGTTTTGGGTAATATATGCACACGAGAGAGAACACTTCATTTATCCAGAGTTTGGGGTATATGAACTAGCCTATCACTTCATTTTTCATAAAAAGTGGGAACCATTTTTTAAAAGTAGTGATAAAATCAGCATTTTATAGGCTTTTACTGTGTTGGAAGTCCTGTGGTAAATACCTACCATACATTAATTTATTTAATTCTAATAGCAGACCTATGATGTAGGTAATATCACTATCCGTTTTACAGATGAAGAAATTGAGGAACCTCTGTTTCTCAAGAAATTTTTGTTTCCTGTCCAATGTCTCTTGTCCAGCTACTTGTTGGCAGTGATGAACCCAAGTCCAGCCTTTCTATGCATTTCACTGTCTCTCTTAGAGTTAATTGCTCAGTGTGTAGCCATTTTGAACAGAATCAGAACATACTTCCTAATCTTCCTTAAGAGTATACACAAAACATGATTTAACTTTTCTTTGATGCCTGAGAAACGACTTCCTCTGAGAGACCATCAGGACTAATCCAAACATTTCCCTACCCTCTGTTTACCTCACCTCATCACCAGATGCCTAAATTCCCCAGATATTTATCTCCACATGAATTTGTACATAACCTAATCTGACCCAGTGCCCATCCTTCTCTGAACTTCCAAAGTGTTTAATTTTGCAATCTGGGACTCACAGTCCTCATTGAAACCTTCACTGTAATAAATCTCTCTCAATATTTTCTTCATATTATTGATCTAAATGAAAACTGGCTCTATGCTGACAATACAGACTTCATTCCGTCTCAGCTGATAGGTGATTTTTACATTCTCCCTGTCAATTGTTCTCATGCTCCAAAATTTAAAACCTGGTGTTATGGATTGAATGTTTGTGTCACCCCCAAATTAATTTGTGTGAAGCCCTACCCTTCAATATGATGGTATTTGAAGGTGAGGCCTTTGGAAGTAATTACATTTAGATGAAGTCATGCAGGTGAAGCCCTCATGATGGTATTAGTGTCCTTGTAAGTGGAGGAAAATCTGGGCATGGTGGTACATGCCTTTAGTTTCAGCTATTTTGGAAGCTGTGGCAGGAGGATGGCTTGAACCTAGGACTTTGAGGCTACAGTGTGCTATGATTGTGCCTGTGAATAGCTACGGCACTCCATCGCCATATTTATTTTAAAAAATAAAGAAATAAAGAAATAAAAAGAAGAAGTAGAGACATCGGAGATCTTTTCTTCTCTCTCTCATGTGAGGATACAGAAAGAAACTGACTGTCTGCAAGCCAGAAAGAGGGCCCTCACTGGGAAACCCAAATAAGGTGGCACCTTGATCTTAGACTTCCCTATCTCTGAAATTATGTTGTGAGAAATAAATATGTATTATTTAAGTCACCCAGATTGTGGTATTTGATTATGACAGTCTGTTTGTGCTGCTATAACAAAATACCACAAACTGTGTAGTTTATGAATAATATAATTTTTTTTCCACAGTTCTGTAGGCAAGAACTTCAAGATCAAGGCTCCTGGAGTTTCAGTATTAATGAAAGATTGGTCCCTTCTTCCAAGATGGCACCTTGAATGTTGTGTCCTCCCATGGATGAAGTTATGAAAGGGCAAAAAGAGGCTTAACACATTCCCTTAAGCCCATTCATAGGTCACTAATCCCGTTTGTGAGGGCTTGTAACTACCTACTAAAGGTCCTACCTCTTAATATTATCGCATTGGTATTTAAGTTTCAGCATATGAATTTTGGAAGAGCATATACATTCAAACCATACTCCAGCTTGAGCTAAGACACCTGGATTTATTATTTTTCTGTTTACCACTTCTGTCAGCATTCTCAGTACAGACCATATGCCTCTCATATAGAGAGTATATCCACTGGTATTTTCTTCCACTGCAGTCCAAATAGCCACTATCATAGACACACTTTGGGTCTTGTGATTAGTGAAAATAGCCTCATAGCCCAAATATCTATTTCAGGCACCAACTTTCTGAAGAATTCTACCTATGTTTCCAGATCATTTGGATTACCTCTTACGCCAATTCTTTTATCCCAACATGACCTCTAATTAATTAACTATACCATTTTTTATTGCTCATTCTTAATCTTATGTCATTGTTTCCCTCCTTCTCTAGTTTATATGGCATGCTAAATCATTAAAATCACTCTCTTGCATACAATCTCAACTCCCTTGTACCTCTCTCCTCTATCATTACAAGTTTCCCACATACTATAAGCCTACACCTTAGCAATTTGGTGTTGCTAGATGAAAGCACATAACTGGGCACTTCCTACTGTCTGGTAATCTTGCTTCATTTCCTAATATATTTATTCCATTACTCTTAAAGAAGACCACTTCAAACTTTTCCTCTCTTATCAAACCTTTCATAGCTTTCCCCACTTCTAACTTTCAACTAGAGATAACACTCTTTATTTCATCAAGAAACTAGAAGCAATCAGATGATAATTAGCTCTCATAATCCCACTACCAAAGCTAGCTACACACCAACATCTCTATCTATATGTATAAACTGTTTATCTGTATCTATAAAATTTTCAAATTGTTGTAACAGATGAATTATCTGTGCTGAGATGTCTCTACTTGGGCCCTGGATTCCTCGTCTCCTTTTTCATACTCAAGGACTTTGTTTCCACATTTCTCCCAACTTTCTTTTCATGCTCAATTTCTCCCTTTATTGCCATCAATAAGACAACTTGCTATAATACATTCCATCTTAAAAATAATTAAAAAAAAACACTTGTCTTAGCACCCACATAGTCCTTCTGTCTAAGTGCAATAGACTACATCTTTCAATTTATCTATTTTCCTTCTTTTTTGATTTTTTTTTATTTCAGCATATTATGGGGGTACAAATGTTTAGGTTACATGTGTTTTGCCTTCCCTCCCCCACCCCAGTAAGAGCTTCAAGTGTTTTCATCACCCAGATGGTGCACATCTCACTCATTATGTATGTGTATACCCATCCCCTCCTCCCCACTTCCATCTGCCCAATGCCCAATAAATATTATTCCTATATGTCCACTTAGGTGTATCAAAGCTCCTGTCCTATGTCTTACCACCCATAACTTTCAGGTGTTCATCACTCCCCTGAAACCATACCTGTAAAAGTCACTAATGACCTTCAACTTTCCCAATTACCTCTGTTTACATTACTCATTTTTTCAGAAACAGTTGACATAGTTAGCCATTCCCTCACTCTTAAAATGTCTCCTCTGTACTTTAGGGGCCCCACCGCAGTCACCTTGTTTTCATTTTAACTCACATGTCCTTTGATCTCATTCTCTCTTGTTGTCTTTCCTCCTCTTCCCAATCTATAAATAAGTGAATATATTTTGTGAACCATCCTCTACCCTCTTCTTCTCCCTATATATACACTTCTACTTGATGATCTCATGCAATACCATGGGTTCACATCCATATGATATTCCAGTGGCTCCTGAGATCTAGACTCACACATCTAACTACATACACAATATCTCCACTTGGAAGTCTAGGAAACACCTTGTTTTTGACATGTCCAAAAGAGAACCGTATCCACTCTCCTACACTATCTTTTCCATCTTTACTATTTTACCAGTATATTAATACATGGACTTGATGAAAATCTGTCTCTCACATCTCATATCCTGGAAATCCTGCCAGCTCTACTTTCAATATATATTCTGAGTTTGGCACCCCTATAACGTCTTTTCAACACGACAGCCAAAGAAAGGGATTTTGTTAAAAGTTAAGGTAGATCTGAGTAAAAGTCAAACTCCAAGTAAGGTCCTATAATTCTGTGCATTTTCTGGTCTCATGTTACCTCTGCTAAACAGCTTTCTTACCCCCTCCCAAGATTGTTACATTTGGCATCCTGCTTTTTTTTTTTTTTTTTTTTTTTTCAAATAAACCATGAACATTCCCACCTCAGAGGCCTTGAATTTACTATTTTCTCTACTGGGGATGCTCTTCTTTCAAATGTCTTTATAACTCAATCCCTTACCTCCTTCAAGTCTCCAAATATCACTTTCTCAGAGAGGACTCCTCCCACTACATCCTCCAGAGGAACAATCCTTCTCTCCCCTATTGACACAATTTCCTTACCCATGTTCTTTTTTCTTCCTTACACTTATCTATATATAAAATTATATTTTTTTAAAAATTTTCTGGATATATATATATATATTAACCAGATAGATAATTGGTTATATATATATATATATATATATATATATATATTAACCATATAGATATATATAACCAAATATAATATATATATATATTAACCAAATAGATAATTAATCTATTTTTACACTCGAATGTAAGCCCAAAGAGGGAAGATAGCTTGTCTGTTTTGTCCATTCCTGTGTGTTCAGGAACTCTAGCAATGCTTGGCACATAGAAGTTGTTCAATAAATATTTGTGGAATAAAGTATCTTCTAATTCCTGTGTTCAGCCAATACAATGTCTTTTTTTTCAGAGCCGCCCTTTCTGAGGGAACTTAATAGCAGTTTGACAATGTAATCATTCTTGAAAGTTTATTACTCAGCCTATAGTTGACCAGGCACTCTTTGAACAGATTTCAAAAGAAAGAAAATGTCCCAAACACACCAAATTTGCTCACCGTATCTTAATTGCTTGAGTGTTTCCACAATGAAAATCACAAACTTTTATTCAAATTCAACTTACTGAATGAAAATATTAGGCACTTTTATATACCTAGCCTGATTTGAAACTCAAAGTAATGCTGTCAATGAGGTAGTATTTTTATCTTATAGATAAGGAAATTGGAATTCAGTGATGTCACAACTTGCCTAAATTCTATATCTTAAGTGATATAGCCAGGACTTAAATCCATGTCCTGCATACTTGCATACTTGCAATTATGTCAGATTTTTGTTTGTTTATTTGCTATGTATGTTTATTTAGTTTGCTTTATAATGTATTGGATATAAGCTTAACAAGGCAAAAACTGGAAGAGTTAATACATTGGTCTAAATGAATTTCAAAATATATCATACCAGAAATGATTACTGCTAGAATTAGAGGAAATTAAATAACAAGAGGGCATGATGAATAAACTGTCATGAAAGAGTAAAAAAAGCTACAACCAACTTTGCTCATTTCACAATTATAATAATATGTGTATGTGTGTATGTGTGTTTGCTATAGATTAACATACTATAAATATTTGTGAATATAAAGCTGAACATAGAGCTATTTTATGATGCCACAACATTTATTATAAATATTGATGAATATCAATAATATAATAATAATATCTTCAGGCTGTTTGACTTTTGCTAGGCTATTTGTTCATATATTAACTAGCCTCAGACTACTGTTTATGTTACAATTTGTATATTTTAGTTTAAAAAATTACTTTTTGTGTAAATCCTCACCCCAATCTTCCCTTCTCACCTATTTAAATAATTTGTTCCAGCTATATGTATACAGAAAGATATATGTGTGTTCATATGTACATTCATGCACATGAAAATAGGATATGCTGTATATATTACTGTGCAACTTACCTTTCTCCTTAATGTATCATATTAATAGTTCTGGGCTAAGTACATATAGATATAATTTGGTTTTTTTTGTTTGTTTGTTTGTTTTTGCTTTTAAACACAAAGTATTTAATTGTGTGGCTGTATAATATTGTATCTAAATTTCTTTTGATAAATATATAGTTTTTTGTATTTTTATTTTCTTTTTTGCTGTTGCAAACAGTACTGTAGTGAATATCATTGTAACAATATCACTAAACACTCACGTTTTCATTTCTGTAGTATAGATTCCTAGAATTTGAAATGTTGGCTCTTAAAATTATTTACATTTTCATTTTAAAGAGATACTAACATATTTCCATCCAAATATTTTTCACCAATTTATACTCAAAGTATACAAAAGTATTTGTTTTCTAATACTCTTAGACAAAACAGGGTGTCCTATATCTTTCATTAAAATATTGTTAGGTAAGAAAACAATCCTCTGTTGTATTAATTTTTTCCTTTAGCTTTTAGTGAGATTTATTAGCAATTTATATATCCTACAAATTTTCAGTATATCATTCAGGATCCTGGCCAGAAATATATAATGTATTTAACTGTGGTAAATTAAAGTGTCTTTA
Source organism: Mirza zaza (assembly GCA_008750895.1). NCBI lineage: Eukaryota > Metazoa > Chordata > Mammalia > Primates > Cheirogaleidae > Mirza > Mirza zaza. Next base: position 3,973 of record VSMD01011368.1, on the reverse strand, counting down.
ATAACAGGTATTATTTATAATGGTGAATGCAGTGTTTAGGTTACCAAACTTTTTGGACTCTGAATATCTTTATACTCATTGGGCTTTAATGAAATTTTATTTATGTGGGTTATCTATCAAAATGTAGCATATTAGATATTAACATTGAGTATTTTAATGATATATATTTTATTTAAAATTAATAAATTCATTATATGGTAATATGTAAACATAACATGAGAAATAACTCTATTTTTCAAAATATAATCAATTATAAGAGTTACCTGTTTTATAGTTTTGCAAATCTATTTAACTTCTGCCTTAAGAGAATATAGTTGTATATTTACTTGTAACTTCAATCTCTCATGGAAATGGTAAATCACATCTTAACATCATATTGAATATAAGTTTGATCTCATAAACTCCCTAAAAAGGTTGCAGGGTCCCAGGAGATGTCTGGACCACATTTTTTTTTTTTTTTTTTACTACTTGTTTGAGGAAACCAGCAAAGAATGATGTGGTACTCCAGAAGTAATAACAATGGGGAGCTGTTATCCCCAATAAGCCTGAAGAGGCAGTGGAGGCCCAGCTGATAGGTAGTGCTGCCTACCAAGAGTTGTGCTCTTTGGTAGAGAGAAACAACAAAGCAATAGTAACAGGGCAGGGAGACAATTGGGGTGAAAATTACGCTTCCTAATTCTCCTCTTATCCTCACCTTCTACAGCTGGCCAAACCGACCAGAAGCCAAGGGACAATGGAGTCAATTGATGCAATCCATATAGTCCAACTTCTCTGAGTATAAAACCATGAACACAATGGCATGGAGTGGATCTGAAAGAGTGGAGAGGTGGACAGGAGAAACTTAGTACATCTATTCTATTTCTTTTCTCATTTGTATTTTCTTTATTGGAGTATAGAAACTCTTTTTATATTAGGATGGATTCATCCTTTATTAACAATGTAGCATTCTTTTTTCCTTATTAAGAACTTAAATTTGAACTTCGCATACAAAATGTCTTATAATTTGACTTTCTTTTATAGTTTATGTTTTTAAAACATATATTTTTTTTCTTTTGGTTCAGTGTCCTCTATTTGCACCGTCTGGGGGATGGTTATGCTGGAGACTCAGACTTGTGGGGGGAGGGGGGGAAAAGGCATTTATTGAAACCTTAAAATCTGTATCCCCATCATATGCTGAAATGAAAAAAAAAAAAAAAAAAAAAAAAAAAAAAAAAAAAAAAAAGAACCACAGATCTGGTGCAAAGATGAATAAATAAGCTCTAGTTAGAAAAAAAAAATTGTTTGTGTAAAATTTTTAAAATATTCTTTCAATTATTTAATATTTTATCTAAAGTCTCTGAAATGCATTTATTTGTATATGAGTAAATAGAAGGGCCTATTTATATTTTTATTTAAAAATTGTCCCAAGATCTTTTAATTGAGTTTCATCTTTCCCACAGATTTGAAATGTAACCTTTATGATATATTCAATGTATAAATAGCCCTGAATCTATTTCTGAATATTTATTCCATTTATGATCTAGTTGTCATTTCTTGTTCCAGAACTATCCTGAAAATTTCTAGTTATAATAATTTTGTGATATATTTTAAATATGTTTAAACATCTTTATTTTGTACATATATAGATACATTTCCCAGTTTGACCATTAAAAAAAAAGATAAAAAACAGGTATATCCTCCTATGGATGGGTGAGTAGAAGAGAGTACATGCCTTTATGAATTTTGTGATCTGTAACTACAAGGGCTTTTTTTTCTGACTTCTATATCATCAATTAGATTTTTTTTTCATCAATTAGATTTTAGGAAGTTTAGGTTTACACAGATAAATCACCTCCCCAAAAAGTCCATATGTGTCAGGAAAAAAAAAAAAATATATATATATATATATATATATATATATAATCTCAAGATAAAAATATTTTGCATACTCATTTTTTTATTTCAGTATATTACGGGAGTATAAATGTTTAGTTTACATATGTTGCCTTTGTTCCACCTGAGTCAGAGCTACAAGCATTTCCATCCTCTGGATGATGCACACCACACTCAATTTTTAAGGATAGAACTTTGTGATTCTAACTTACTGGCTGTTTTGTCAAGTGACATGATTTTTTTCAAAATCTAAGAGATGGGGGTTAGAATCTCAAAAATAAAATATACATGGAGATATAGGTTGAGAAAAATGAAAGATTCGGAAGCAAGACCATGAAGGAAGAATCACCAAAGGGAGGAATTAACCTGTGAAAGCCAAGTAGACAAGGGAGTTTTGAAGGGATACTATGAGACGAGATTCGAGAAGCCATAGTTGATTATGGAATTTAAAACGAAGGCTCAGGAGAAAAAATTTGGGAAGTTTTGCTGTATGATGATCACTGCTAATTCCCTTCTTTGTATTCCCAAGAATCAATCTATATAGATGTACATTGTTCTTAAGGGATTTTTCGAGTCAAATTGGAGTTTTATTTTCATGTACCACCACACTGAAGCAGACATTAAAATAGGAATGAGGGCCAGGCACAGTGACTCACACCTGTAATCCTAGAACTCTGGGAAGCCAAGGCAGGAGTGTTGCTCCAGGTCAGGAGTTCGAGACCAGCTTGAGCAATAACAAGACCCCTCCTCTACTAAAAATAGAAATAAATTAGCTGGACAACTCAAAACATACAGAAAAATGAATTAGCCGGACATGGTGGTGCATGCCTGTAGTCCCAGCTACTCGGGAGACTGAGGCAGGAGGATCGCTTGAGCCCAGGAGTTTGAGGTTGCTGTGAGCTAGGCTGACTCCACAGCACTCCAGCCTCATACACAGAGCAAGACTCTGTCTCCAAAATAATAATAATAATAAAATTAAAAAATAAAATAAAATAGGGATGAGAATGTCCAGTTTTATCTGGTTATGCCCATGGCCATTGACTACTGTCACTTACTTCCCCAACTTCCTGTCAAGAGTTGCTACTATAAGTGGGAACTAAATAATGTGTACACATGCATGTAGAGTGTGGAATGATAGACATTGGAGACTTGGAAAGGTGGAGGAAGGGGGAAGGTTGATTAGAAATTATTTAATGGATACCATATACATTGTTTGGGTTATAGATACCCTAAAAGCTCGGACTTCACCAGTACACAATCACAATATATCCATGTAACACAATTACACTTGTACCCCGTACATTTATATTAATGCAAATGAAAAAAAGAGATGTTATTATAGATGAGGACTGTAATAGGTGTTCAAGGAGGAAAATACTTGCTGTGAGATGTGAATCTGTTAGATTTGTCACTTGTTTAGTGTTCCATTAAAATGAACAGAAATTTTTCTAAAGAAGACAGAAGAATGGCCAACAAACATATGAAAAAATGGTCGACATCTCTAATCATCAGAGAAATGCAAATCAAAACCACAATGAGATATCATTTAACTCCAGTGAGAATGGCCTTTATCAAAAAGACCCCAAACAACAAATGCTGGCGTGGATGCGGAGAGAGAACACTCCTACACTGCTGGTGGGACTGCAAACTAGTTCAACCTCTGTGGAAAGCAATTTGGAGATACCTTAAAGCGATACACGTAAATCTACCATTTGACCCAACAATCCCATTACTGGGCATCTACCCAAAAGATCCAATGACACTCTACAAGAAAGACACCTGCCCTCGAATGCTTATAGCAGCACAATTCATAATCGCAAGGCTGTGGAAGCAGCCCAAGTGCCCATCAATCCAAGAATGGATTAATAAAATGTGGTATATGTATACCATGGAGTACTATTCAGCTCTAAGAAACAATGGTGATATAGCACATCTAATATTTTCCTGGTTAGAGCTGGAACCCATACTACTAAGTGAAGTATCCCAAGAATGGAAAAATAAGAACCACATATACTCACCAGCAAACTGGTATTAAATGAGCAGCACCTAAGTGGACACATAGGTACTACAATAATAGTGTATTGGACAGGGGGACGGGGGG